>NW_020869701.1:210411-212911 GCF_003789085.1 Penaeus vannamei | reverse complement strand
CATCCTCCTCTCCCCCCATCCTCCTTCCTTCCTCCTCCCTCCCTCCATCTTTCTCCTTTCTTCCTCCTCTCCCTCCCCTATCCTCCTTCCCCCTTCCTCCTCTCTTCCTCCTCCTTCCTACTCCCTCCTCCTCACCCCCCCATCCCCCCTCCATCCCTTTTCCCTCGCTTCCTCCTCCCTCCCCCATCCATCTCTCCCCCTCCCCCATCCTCCCCCTTCCTCCCCTTATCCTCCACCCTCTCCCTCCCTTCCTCCCCCGCCACACTCCCCCCGGAGATGAAAACCCCCCCCTACCCTCCCACCCCTATCCCTACCCTCACCAGATGTGGCATTGCTCTCGCCTTGATGACATGCCTGATGCGTATGACATGCAGGGGGTTGACATGTCTGATAATCGTATTGTTAAATGGAATTACATATGGTTCCGTTTTTTTGTAAGAAAGGGGTATTGGGGGGGGGTTGTCTTGTAAGGGATGGAATGGAGGGAGGGAAGGAGGGAGGGAGGTGAGGGAGGGAGGGACAGGAGGAGGGAGGGAGGGAGGTGGAAGGAGGTGGAAGGTAGGGGAGGGAGAGGAGGGAGGGAGGGGGAGTTGGGGGAGGAGGTGGAAGGAGGTGGAGAGAGGGAGGAGGGAGGGAAGGAGAGGAGGAGGGGAGGAGGAGAGGAGGAGGGAGGGAGGAGGGAGGGAGGGAGGGGGGAGGGAGGGAGGGAGGGAGGGAGGAGGAGGGAGGGAGGGAGGGAGGAGGGAGGGAGGGAGGGAGAGAGAGAGAGAGAGAGAGAGAGAGAGAGAGAGAGAGAGAGAGAGAGAGAGAGAGAGAGAGAGAGAGAGAGAGAGAGAGGAGAGAGAGAGAGAGAAGAGAGAGAGAGAGAGAGAGAGAGAGAGAGAGAGAGAGAGAGAGAGAGAGCGAGAGAGAGCGAGAGAGAGAGAGAGACAGAGAGACAGACAGACAGAGAGACAGACAGACAGACAGAGAGCCAGACAGAGACAGAGAGAGAGAGAACGAAAAAGAAAAAAAAGAAAGATCGCGAAAAAAAAGAGACAGAAAAAAAGAGAAAAAACAAAAGAGAAAGAAAGAAAAGAAGAACGAACAAGAGAAAGAAAAAAACAAAAAAGGAAAGAGGAAAAGCAAGAAAGAGGAAGGCGGCAATGGCTCTCCGGCTCTCCTCAAACTGTGTATATCTTAAATCTCGTCTTGTTTAGTAAGGTGACGCCAATTTTCCCAGCTGTGACCCGCGGACAGTGCGGTTGGGGGCTGAGGAGGAGCAGAGGGTGGGGTGGGGTGGGCATGGGGCTGGGTTTGGGGGGTGGGTTGGGGTGGGGTGGGACAGAGGGTGGGACAGGGGGTGGGTTGGGGTGGGACAGAGGGTGGTGGGGAAAGGGGGTGGGAGGGGTGGGGTGGGGTGGGGTGGGATGGGGTGGGAGGGTGGGTTGGGGGTGAGGTGGGACGGGGGTGAGTTGGGGGCTGAGGAGGACCAGAGGGTGGGGTGGGGGGGTTGGGGACATTGGGACAGGAGGTGGTTGGGACAGAGGGTGGGTTGGGGGGGGTGAGGTGGGACGGGGGTGAGTTGGGTGCTGAGAAGGAGCAGAGAGTGCGGTGGGGGGGTGGGGTGGGGTTGGGGGGGTTTGGGACAGAGGTGGGTTGGGGGTGGGGGGACAGGGGGTAGGGACAGGGGGTGGGACAGGGGGT
Organism: Penaeus vannamei; assembly: GCF_003789085.1. NCBI lineage: Eukaryota > Metazoa > Arthropoda > Malacostraca > Decapoda > Penaeidae > Penaeus > Penaeus vannamei. The sequence goes on along the minus strand of NW_020869701.1, from coordinate 211,225 downwards.
GGGTTGGGAGGTGGGGTGGACAGGGGGTGGTTGGGGTGTGGGTTGGGACAGAGGGTGGGTTGGGGGTGGGGTGGGGTGGGACAGGGGTGGGGTGGGGTGGACAGGGGGTGGTTGGGTGGAGTGGGTGGGGTGGGGTGGGACAGGGGTGGGGTGGGGTGGGACAGGGGGTGGGTTGGGTGGAGTGGGGTGGGGTGGGTTGGGTGGAGGGGGTGGGGTGGGTTGGGTGGAGTGGGGTGGGGTGGGTTGGGTGCTGAGAAGGAGCAGAGGGTGGGGTGGGGTGGGACAGAGGGTGGGGTAGGGTGGGTGCTGAGAAGGAGCAGAGGGTGGGTTGGGGGGGTAGGAGAGGGTGGATAGGGATGGGTCAAAGGGTGGATGAGTGGGTTGGGAGTGGGATAGATGTGGGTTGAGGGTAGGACAGAGGGTAGGGAGGTGTGGGATAGAGGGTGGGTTGGGGAGGGGGGGTAGACAGAGGGTAGGAGGGCAAAGGTAGGGTGGGTTGGGCAGAAGATGGATAGAGGCAGAGGGAGGGTTGGGTGGAGGTGGGGAGGTGTGGAGGACAAGATAGGGGAAGACAGAAGGTGGGTTGGGAGGGGCAGAGGGTGGGTTGGGGGAGAAGGGTAGGGGAGCAGCAGAGGGTGGTTGAGGGAGAGGGTGGGGGAGGTGCAGGGGTGGGTTGGGGGAAAGGGTGGGGGAGGTGCAGAGGGTGGGTTGGGGGAGGGTGGGGAGCTGCAGAGGGTGGGTTGGGGAGAGGTAGGGGAGCTGCAGAGGGTGGGTTGGGGGAGAGGGTGAGGGAGCATGCAGAGAGGGTGGGTTG
>NW_020869701.1:200411-205411 GCF_003789085.1 Penaeus vannamei | reverse complement strand
TAATGATAGTGATAATAACATTGATGACTTTATGGAAACATGTCTGTCTGTCTATAAATCTTCACAGACATAAATACATATAAATGTGTTTTCTATATGATAAAGGCACATTGCAATGATGATGATGATGATGATGGTAATGATGATGATGATGATGATGATAACATTAACATAATAATAACATGATAATTTAAAAGTATAAATAAATATCACAATAACTAACTAAATAAAAAAACAAGTAATAGAACAGCAAAAATCACAAAAAAAAACAAAGAAAAACACCAGAAAACAACAAAAACATAAAATCCCAAAGAAAAACAGCTGAAAATACAACACTTATAAGAATCACAACAGCAACAACAACAACAACAACACACAAAATCAAAAAACAGCGACAAAAGCGGTCTAACTGAGAGGATGGCGGAAGGGGGAAGGGAGGGGGAGAGAGGGAGGGAGGAGAGAGAAAGGAGGGAGGGAGGGAGGGAGGGAGAAGGGAGGAGAGCAGAGAGGAGAGGAGAGGAGGAAGAGGAAAAGGGGAGGGAAAGAGGGGAGGGGAGAGGAGGGGAGAGGAAGAGGAGGGGAAGGAGGGAAGGAAGGGAGGAGGAGGAGAATAGGCGAGGAGGAGGAGGGGAGAGGAGGGAGGGGGAGGAGGGAAAAGGAAGGAAATGAGGAGGAGAGAAGCCAGAAGGGAGTAGGAAAGAGGAGAAAAAGGAGGGAGAGAGAAGAGTGAGAAAGCGAAGAAGAAGGAAAGAGGAAAAAGAAGGAAAGAGAAGACGTATAGGAGATGAGAGAGGATAGAAGATAAAAGAATTGAAGAAAGAGAAGAAGGGAAGAGAGGAAGTAGAAAGGAAGAAAGAAGAAGGGAGGAATTAGAAGACGAATAGGAAATAACAAAAGAAAAACAATAGAAAAAATTGAAGAAGACAGATGGGAGACAGAAAGGAGAAAGAGAGGGGGAATAGATGAAAAGAAAATGGCAGAGGACAGAAAAATGAAAGAGAAGAAGAAAGGGAAGAGAGGAAGGGGGAAGAAAGACAAATGAAGGAGAGAGAAGAAGGGAAGAGAGGAATGGGGGAAGAAGACAGAAAAATGAAGAAGAGAGAAGAAAGAGAGAAAGAAGAACGGGGGAAGAAGACAGAAAAATGAAGGAGAGAGAAGAGAGAGATAGAAGAAGGGAATATATAGAAAGGGAAGAAGGCAGAAAAATGAAGGAGAGAGAAGAGAGAGAGAAGAGAGAGAAGAAGAGAAGAGAAGAAGAGAAGAGAGAGAAGAAGAGAAGAGAAGAAGTGAAGAGGAGAGAAGAAAAGGGAAGAGAGGAAGAGATGAGGGGGGAGGGGTGTGTGTGTGTGTGTGCCAGGACATACAGTGAACGGACGACTAAAAGTGTGAGTCACCCTCATCTTCGTTAGACTCTCGCCTACGCCGCCTCACCCTTTGAAGGAATATGAGCTACGTAACTGTCTCACAGATGTTTCGCGTCCTGAGAGAACTTATGAGTAGTCGTAGGATGGGGGGGTGTTAGGAGGGGGGTGTGTTAAGAGAAGTTGTGTTGGGAGGGAGGGGGTTAGGAAGGGGGGGGTGTTAGGGGGGAGGGGGGCGTTGTTAGGAGGGAGGGGGTGTTAGGAGGGGGGGTGTTTAGGAAGGGTGGTGTTAGGAGGGGGGAGGGGTGTTAGGAAGGGAGGGGGGTTGGGGAAGTGTTTAGGAAGGTGTTAAGAGGGGGGTGTTAGGAGGTGTGTGTGTTAGGGAGGGGGTTAGAAGGGGGGTGTTAGGAAGGGGGGTTGGGAAAGTGTTAGGAAGGTGTTAGAGGGGGTGTAAGGAAGGGGAGTTAGGAGGGGGGATGTTAGGAAAGTGTTAGGAACGGGGTGATAGGAGAGATGTACTAGGAAGGAGGTGTTTATGTAGGAGGTGGTACCCCCCCTACCCCCAATAACCCCCCCATTATATAATTCATTCCATATCATTATATTCTTTCATCATATATANTATATATATATAATACATATATATATATATATATATATATATATATTTAATATTTACATATATATATATATATATATATATATGTATGTATATATATACACATATTCATATACATATATATGTATGTATGTGTATATATGCATAGGGAAATCGTGTCTACAAAATAACGAACGTTAATATAGATTACTAACGACTCTGATAATGATAGAAATGCGAATGGTGAATCATTTAATTCTCTCCACACATCCCATTAATTTAGTTTAATTAATTAATCCCATTTAATTCTCTCCTCGTTGTCTCTTAAAAACATCCCAATGTATAACACAACACGACGTTTTTACGACAGGAATACTGTCGTTCTCGCAAGCATACATCTTCGCTTTCTTTTTATTATACCCCCACCCCCTCTCCCCTCTCCCCTCTCTCCCTCTCCTCTAGTCCTCTCCTTCCCTCCCTTTCTCTCTTTTTTTTAAATTCCGGAAGCACGCAGGCAAACATCAACTCAATGAATTATTACGGTGGAGCGAGCATCCAGATGGAGACATTACACAAATATAACGAAGATTTATCCCACCCAAGATGCGCGGAACAGCAGGTGACATCCGATGCTTGCAGGTGCTTGTAGCCTCAGCCTGGAGCGCTGGACAGGTGGCAGAAAGGTATTGCATAACAATCAAGTTGATCTTTCACGGTTCCAGCAACACGGGAGGGTGAGGGGGGTGGGGGGGGATGGGAGGGGGGAGGGGAGGCGGGGGGATGCGTTATAATGGTGGTGGTGTATTTGTTTTATGTAATGTTTCGTTTGTTTGTTTGGATAAATGTGTGTGTATGGGGGGGGGGGGGGGGTTGTGGCGTATTTTGGACTCTTTCTGGAATGGTGGGCTTGATTTTTTTGTGTTTGTTTGTTTCTTTGTTTGTTTTTTTGTTTTTTTTTTCTTTTTGCTTGTTTTTGTTTGTTTGTTTGTTTGTTTTTTTTTGCTTGTTTTTTTTTCTTTGTTTGTTTTTCTTTATTTTGTTTTTTTTTTTTTTTTTCTTTGCTTGTTTTTTGTTTGTTTGTTTTTTCTTTTCTTTTTTGCTTGTTTTTTGTTAGTTAGTTTTTTTGGCTTGTTTTTTTCTCGTTTTTTTTTTTTTTTTTTCTTTTTTTAGTGTTTTTGATGATGAAGATACTTTTCTCGGATGATTGCAGTTAAGACAGATGACTGCCAGTGCATCTTGCTTCGTCTATCTGTCTGTTTATCTCGCATTCTCCTTCCTTCCCTCCCTCTCCTTCTCTCTCTCTCTCTCTCTCTCTCTCTCTCTCTCTCTCTCTCTCTCTCTCTCTCTCTCTCTTCTCTCTCTCTCTCTCTCTCTCTCCCTCCTCTCCCTCTCTCTCCTCCCCTTCCTCCCCCTTCTCCCTCTCCCTCTCCCTCCCTCCTCTCCTATCCCTCTCCCCCCCTCTCCCTCCTCCCTCTCCCTCTCCCCCACTCTCCCCCCTCCCCTCTCCCTCTCCCTCTCCCTCCCTCTCCTTCCTCTCCCTCCCCCCTCTCCTCTCTCTCCTCCTCTCCTCTCCCTCTCTCTCCCCTCTCCCTCTCCTCCCTCCTCCCCCTCTCTCTCCCTCTCCTCCCCTCTCTCCTCTCCCTCTCTCCTCCCTCTCCCCCCTCTCCCTCCCCTCCTTCTCTCTCTCTCCCTCCCTCTCCCTCTCCTTCTCCCCCTCTCTCCCTCCTTTTCCTCCCTCTCTCCCTCCTTTTCCTCTCTCCCTCTCCCTCTCTCCCTCTCCCTCTCCTCGTTGCAGCTGCTCTTAGTGCAAAATTGCTCGCGGGTTCTTCAGCGAACTCCAAGAGCGGGCGGGTGAGTGACAACGTAACCTAACCGAGTAATATTATTTTTCTTCTTCTTCTTCTTCTTCTTACCTGAACGAGTAATGTGAATTATTTTCTACTTCTTCTTCTTCTTCTTCTTCTTACTTGACCGAGTAACAGGACTTATTTTTCTTTCTTTCTTTCTTACCTGACCGAGTAATATGACTTATTTTCTTCTTCGTCTTCTTCTTCTTCTTCTTTTCTTCTTTCTTTCTTCTTTCTTTCTCCTTTTCTTTCTTTCTCTTTGTTTTAGGTTTACTGATCTCTTGGTCGGACCGGGATTCGCCATAGCTAATTATGTGTACATGTTAAAATGTAATGATTATAATAATAATAATAATAATAATAATAATAATAATAATAATAATAATAATAATAATAATAATAATAATAATAATAATGATATTAATATTAATAATAACAATAATAATAATAATGATAATAATAATAATAATGATAATATAAATGAATAAATAGATACATAAATAAATAAATAAATCTGGCTAAAGGAGTGGGAGACACTCGAAAGAGATCGAGTCAAGGTAAAGCTAACCCAACCTAACCCAAATCTTAACCTAACCTAACCCAACCTATCTTAATCTAACCTAACCTAACCTAACCCAACCTATCTTAATCTAACCTAACCCAACCCAACCTAACCCAACCTAACCTAATGTTAATGGTAAAGACGGGTTCATTACGAGTGGGTTTTTGCAAATGCGATGGAAAGGAGGGTGTGTATGCATGGGGCGAGGATGGTTGTGGGTGGGTGGGGGAGGGGTGTCGGTGGGTGGGGGGATATGTATGTATGCATATCGACGTACACAAACGTAAAGATGTAGCCAGAAATAAGAAGTTAATATATATATATATATATATATATATATATATATATATATATATATATATATATATATATATATATATATATATATACATATATATATATATATATATATATATATATAATACATATATATATATATATATATATATATATATATATATATATATATATATATATATATATATATATATATATATATATATATATATATATATATATATATATATATATATATATATATATATATATATACATATCCGTCACACACATGTCCCTACATCAGTGCCTAAGCATGCATGCGCGTGTGCATGGCGAGCGCGAATGCAATAGTT
>NW_020869701.1:182911-190411 GCF_003789085.1 Penaeus vannamei | reverse complement strand
ACCACATCAATCCAGGACAAAAAAAAATCAATAAATGATAGATAAATAAATAAAAAACACATCTATAAACCAAAAAAAAAAGACGTTAACAGAAGTGCGAATTTGTTAAAAGACACACGTAAACAAACTCTTTCTATAAACTAACGAAGGACCTGACCGTCCCCCCCCCCACAACCTCACCCCCATACCCCCCTCCCCCTCCCTCAAAAAAAAAAAAAAAAAAAAAAAAAAAAAAAAAAAAGCAGCAGCTATAGCAATGATCATTAACGACCAGACGACCGTTCCCTCCTCTCGTAAACAAGGCGCGTAAACAACCCAAGTGTCAATTGATGGGGAGGCGATTATGTCACTGCAAACGCTACTCACTTTGGGCTCCTCCTCTCCCCTTTCTCGCCTTCTCTCTCTCTCTTCTCTTTTTTTTCTTTCTTCTTTTTTTCTTCTTCTTCTCTCCCTCTTATCTCTCCTTCTTTCTTCTCTCCCCCTTTTTTCCCTTCTCTTTCTCCTTTTTTTCCTTCTCTCTCTCTTCTCTCTTTCCTCTATTTTCTCTCCTCTCCGTTTTCATTCTACTTCTTACTTCTCTCTCTCTCCTTCTACCTTTCGCTTTATCTTCATTCCTCCTTCCTTCTTTCTCTCCCTTTTCTCATACCTCTCTCCATTCTCTTCATTCCTCCTTCCCCCTTCTTCCTACTTCTCTCCTTTCCCTTCTTCCTTACGTCTCTCTCTTACTTTGCATCTCCCTTCTCCCTTACCTCTCTCCCTTCCCTTCATTCCCTCCTTCCCTCTTCCCTCTCTTTCTCTCTTCTCTTCATTCCCACAATCCCCCTTCCCTCTCTCTCTCCCTATGCCTTCCCTCCATTCCTTCCTTCCTTTTCGTCATTTTCTCCTGATGTGGGGAGGTGCTTGGGAGGGGGGAGGGGGGGTCAGCGTCGGTACATCAATGTTTCGTCTTTTCATTCTTATCTTTTATCTTATTTTTCGCTTTATATTCCTGTTTATTTTGTTATATTTTGTTTATTTTTCCTTCATTTGGCAGAGTTTATGCTGATAGGGATTTTTTTCTTCTTTTTTGCGTTTTTAATAGAGTCTGTGAACTTGTCCGGTTTTTAAGGTCGGGCGGCCGGAGTGAGCGGCGGCGCGCGTGGTCCCAACCCGGTTACAGCGACGACTGACCGGGATTCCACTGTCTCGCCGGGAAAAGACTTCCGTTCGTGTAAGGCGGCCCAAGAAATCCGGGCGAATCCGCGTGAATCCGGGGGAATCCGAAGGGAATGAGCGCCGTCATTTCGGAGTTAGAGGACGCCATAAAGCGGTTTTCAAGAATGCACATGAACCTGCTAGCGTCACCCTGTTTGCCTGCCTGCCTGCCCCTGCTGCTTCTGCCTCTCCCTCCTGCCTCCTCCGCCTCCCCTCTCTCTCTCCTCCTCCCCTCCTCTTCTCTCCTCCTCCTCTCCTTCCTCCCTCAACACCGCCACTACCACCTCCTGCTCCACCACCACCCTCCTCCTTCTCCTCCTCCTCCTCCTTCCACCACCACCTCCACCTCCATCTTCCTCCTCCCTCCCTCCACCACCACCTCCTCCTCCACCCCCCTCCACCTCCACCACCACCCCTCTCTCCACCTCCATCACACCACCTCCCCTTCTCCACCCTCCCCTCCACCTCACCACACTCCTCCTTCTCCACCTCCATCCACCACTCCTCCTCTCACCCTCCCTCCACCACCACACCACCTCCTCTCCACCTCCACCACCACCTCTCCCCACCACCTCCTCCTCCACCTCCACTACCTCCCCCACCACCACCTCCACCACCTTCTCCTCCTCCTCTTTCTCTACCACCACCCTCTCACCCTCCCTCCTCCTTCTCTCCTCCTCCTCCACCTCCACTACCTTACCTCCTCCTCCTTCCCTCTTCTCTCCTCCCCTCCTCTTCTCCACCACCACCTCCTCCTCCTCTCCTCCTCCCCACCTCCTCCTCCTCCCCCTCCTCCTTCTCCCCTCCTCTGCTCCTCCTCCACCTCCTCCCCTTCTCCCCTCCTCCCTCCTACCCGCGTGTGTGTTGTGTGCTTGGCTCGTCGACAAGGTCTCGCATTTTTTTTTTCTTTTTTTTTTTTTTTCTTTTTTGCACGTGTGTTTGCAACTTGGCCATTTTATTAATCTCCCCGACCGACCTCTTTCCCCCTCCTCTTGCTTTTAATATGCTTCTCGCGAGGAGGGCAAGGAGGGGGAGGGAGGAGGGAAAAAATGGGATGAGGGAGGGAAGAGGAGCGAGGAGGGAAAGGGGAAGAAGGGAAGTGAGCGGAGGTAGAGAGGAAGGAGGGAAGGAAGAGGGATAAGGAGGGAAAAAGAAGGAGGAGGGTGAGGAGGAGGAAATGAGGAGTAGGCAGGAATAGGAAGCGAAGAGAGGAGGGAATTAAAAAGAGATAGGGAGCGAGGAAGAAAAGAAGGGTAAGGCAGAAGGAGGAAGGAGAGAAGGAGAAGTAATGAAGGTGCGAGGGAGGAAGAGAGAAGAAGAGGGGAGGAATAGCGACACAATAGGATAGGGAAAAGGGTAAAGGGAAGGAGGGGCGGAATAGAACAGAAAAAAAGAGAGAGAGGAATAGGAGCAGAATTTGGAAAAGAGAAAAAGGAAGGGGAAATATAATTGATAAAGAAGAGATAGTAGAAAAAGCGGGAAAGGGGTAGACAAGGAATAGGGGAAGAGAACAAAATATGGATAAAGGAAGCGTAGAGAGAAAGAAAGAGAGGAGAGATGGGAAAATGAATAAAAGAGAAGAGGTAGAGACAGAGATAGCGAAGGATAGTGATAGGACAAAGGGAAGGGGAAGAAGAGGAGAATAGGAGAAAGAGAAATGTAAGAGGAGAAAGGGAAAGGGTAAAAAGTAAAAGGAAAATAGGAAATGAAAGGGATAGAAGGAGCGACGAGACGAGAAGAATGGATAGGAGAAGGGTAGGAATAAGAGATAGGAGAAGGAGAAAGGGTAAGAGAGAGAAGAAAGAGGACATGGAAGGGACAGAGGAAAAGGCTAGACAAGAAGAACGATAGGAGGAATAGGAGAAGGAATAAGGGAAGAGAAAGAGGAAATGGATAGAATAGAAGAAGAAACAGAGTTGAAAGAGAACGATAGAAGGAATAAGAGAAGGGATAGGAGAAGGAGAAGAGTAAATGGAAGGGACAGAGGAAAAGGCGAGACGAGAAGAACAGATAGAAGGAATAAGAGAAAGGATAGGAGAAGGAAAAGAGGAAAAGACGAGACGAGAAAACGGATAGAAGGAATAAGAGAAACTATAGAAGGAGAAGAGAAAAAGGCGAGATAAGAAGACCGAATAGAAGACCGAATAGGAGGAATAAGATAAAGGATAGGAGAAGGGGAAGAGGTAGGGGTAAGAAAGTCCTCCCAAGATGCAGAGATTCTTGTGAGTGACGCCCCCAGCGCTGGCAGTTAATTAAAAATCGTGCACTGGGCTGCGCCTTCGAGGTACAGTCGCCATATGGTTGTTGAAGCGCCGGGGACTGGCGGGGGGCGGTTGCCAGCGAGGGAATTTCGACCCGTGCATTTTTCTCTTTTTTTTTTTTTTTTTTTTTTTTTTTGGTTTTGGTTTTGTTGTTGTTGTTGTTGTTGGGTTTTGTTTTTTGGTTGTTTTATTTTGTTGTTTTTTGTTTTCTTTTTTTATTTCTATTTCCGTCGATTTGCTTAAATTTGATGCATATAATAGATATATAGATAGATAGATAGATAAGAGATAGATAGTTACATAGGCGTTTGGGTGAGCAAATAGAAAACGAGAGATATAGACAGATAGTCAAACAGACAGTCCGTCAGTCAGTCAGACAGACACAGAAACGTACAGACCGACAGACAGACAGACAGGCGGGCAGACTGGCAGACAGAGAGAAGAGAGAGAGAGAGAGAGAGAGAGAGAGAGAGAGAGAGAGAGAGAGAGAGAGAGAGAGAGAGAGAGAAGAGAGGAGCGAGGGGAGAGAGAAGAGAGAGAGAGGAGAGAGGAGAGGAGGGAGAGGAGGAGGGAGGAAGAGAGAGAAGAAAAGAAAAGAGAGAGAGAGAGAGAGAGAGATAACAAAAGGTAACAAAAACTCTCCTAATCCCTCAATCGGGTGTAATCGTCAATGTTACCACAACGCGGTGTTACCTTCACCCCCTCCCCCTCCCCCCCCCAAAAAAAATATTGTCACACAAACACATCACCCCCACCCCCTCCCTTCCCTTCCTTCCCTTCCCTTTCCCTCCCCCACCCCTCCAAAAAAAAATCCCTCCCTCCCCCTTTCTCTCATTCCAACACATATAAAACTTTTCAAAAAAAAAAAAAAAAAAATGAAATAAATAAATAAGAAAAAAATAGACAGGGGTTGGCCGAGGTGTCCTGCGAAGGTTTTTGGCAACACTGAGAGCGAATGCTTGCACGCTCTTCTGCAAGATAAGTTGCTGATAAGGCGAGGGCTGGGCTGGCCGCGGGGGATGAGGAGGGGGGTGAGGTGAGGGAGAGAGGGGGTGAGGTGAGGGGGAAGGGGGGAGAAGGGGGGTGAGGTGGAGGAGGGAGAGGGAGTGAGAGGGTGAGGGGGGGAGGGAGATGGAGGGTTGAGGGGGTGAGGGGGGAAAGAGGGTGGAGGAGGGAGAGGGGTGAGGGGTAGGAGGGGGAGGGAGGAAGGAGAGGAGGGGAGGGGTGAGGGTGAAGGAGGGGAAGGGTTAATGAGGGAGGGGGGAGAACTGTGGGGGCGTGGGACAGAGGAGAGCAAGGAGGAGGAGGAGAAGGAAAGAGGAGTGGAGAAGAAGAAGAGAAGGAGGAGGGAGAAGAAGAAGAGAAGGAAAGGGAAAAGAAGAAAGAATGGAAAACGAAGAAGCTAAAAACTAAAAAGTGGAAGACGAGAGAGAAGAAAAAGGAAAAAAAAAAGAAGAGAAGGAGAGAAGAAGACATATAAAAGAAGGAAAAAAGAATGCGAAAGAGAAGGAGAAGGAGAAGGCAAAGATAATCAAGAATTTTTACAATATTCTTTAAAGTTTCCAAGCCAGTTCAGTAAGATGCAAGCGGTGTTTGAAGACGTCAAGAGGGAGAAAAGGTAGGAGGAGGAGGAGGAGGAGAATAAGAGAGAAAATTTAGAAGAAAGGAGGAGAGGAGGGTGGTGGATAATAACGAGGAGGAAAGAATTAAAAGAAGAAGAAGAAGGAGGAGGAGGAGGAGGAAGAGAAAGAAGAATAAGAGAAAAGAAGAAGAGAAGAGGAGAGAAGAGATTTAGGAGAAGGAGGAGGAAAAGAAGGAGGAGGAAAAGGTAAAGAAGAAGAAGAAGAAGGACAAGCAGAAATAAGAAGAGGGAGGAAGATGTGGGCGAGAACTGGCAGAATGTGAATGAAGAGAAAAAAAAGAAAGAAAGAAAATAAAAATAGAGAAATACGGCGATAATAAAGAGAGAAACCAGAATATAACCAAAAAGAGAAGAGAAGAGGATAAATGAGAGAAATAAAGGACAAGAGAGAAAGAAAGAGAATAAGTAAAGAAAGAGAAAACAAAACAAAAAAAAAGTGAAAGAAAGAGAGCAAAAGATAAAAGCCAAGCCAGAAAGACAAACTAGAAGATACTTAAGATACATATTAGACATATATGTTACCCAGACGCGGCCGTCACAGCATCCCGGGGTGTAGATGGCATCGTAACTAGCTATTTCTACACTGTAATTATCACTTATCGAATTATATAACTTGTGGCTCCTGGAATTACCCTTTTAGCGCCAATGGCAAAATAACAATGTATATATATATATATATATATATATATATATATATATATATTATATATATATATATGTGTGGTGTGTGTGTGTGTGTGTGTGTGTGTGTGAGTGTTTTGTGCATATAAATATATACATATAAACATCTAAAATATATCTATTTACACATATGTAAACACACACACATGTATATGATGATATATACATATATGACATACATATTATACACACATCCATACATATATATACATAAGTATATATATGTATACAAAAACACATTTATGTGTGGGTGCGCATTTATGCAAGCATGTATGCATATGCACACTGCGTCCACAAGTTATCATACACCCCCCCCTCCCCCGCCCTACCTGCCCGTCCGAGCCCCCCCCCTCCTACCCCTACCCGTCCGAGCCCCCCCGGGTCGCATACCTGCCCTTCCGGCGCGTCCACCCCCACCCCCCCTTCCGCCCACCATTCCACCCCCCCACCCCCCGTCCACCGCCCGCCATTCCCCCCCCCCCCCCCGTCCGCCCGCCATTCCACCCCGCTAAATGCATTTCTCTGCTCCGAAATCCCGACTCTAAATATAGCACTTAGCCTCGCCTTGTTGGTATGCGCAATCGGATGGCCAAATTGCCTCTATTTTCTTAAGGTACATAACCGTTTATTCAGCGTCTAAGCGACCCGAAATTGCAGTTATTGCTTCGTGATAGGCGAGCCCGGGCAGACGCACCGCCGGGACCCCGCTAAGGGCAACCCGCTGGACGACGCAGCCCCCGCGACCCCTTGTTTATTCGTATCGCTCATCCCCGGCGTGTGAATAATATCGGGGTCCGGTTGAGTTACGATTTTCCATATTGATTCCGGATATTGGGCGGCCGCACGCACGCTTTCGCCGAGACTTAAAGGAGGGAGGAGGGTGGGTCATGAGGCTTGGGGAGGGGGGAGGGGTGGCCCGGGAGATGCGCTCGGCCCGGCAGCGGCGGACAGTGCGGCGGCCTCCTCCTCCTCCTCCTCCTCTTTTTCCTCTTCTTCTTCCCTTTCCTTTCGTCTTCCTACTCTTCTTTTTTCTTCTTTTCCTTCCCTTTCTCGTGCTTCTCCTCTTTTTCTTTTTTCTTTTTTACTTTTATTTATTCTTTTTTTTTCTTTTCTTTTCTTCTTCCCCTTCTCTTCTCGTCCTCCTCCTCTCTTCTTCTTTACCTTCTTTTTTTCTTCCTCTCGTTTACTCCTCTTCTCCCTTTTCTTTTCTTCTTTCCCTTTCCTTCCTCCTGCTTCTCCTTTTTTCTTCTTTCTTTCTTTTCCTTTTATTAATTTTTCTTCAATTTTCTTTTCTCCTCCCCTTCCTCCTCTGCCGCCGCTCCTCCTCCTCCACCACCACCTTCTCCTCCTCTTCTTCTTCCTCCTCCACCACCTCCACCTCCTCCTCCTCCTCTCCTCCTCCTCCTCCGTCACTTACATGCGTGTAATGTTGCGTCGCAGAGAAAATTCCTGGCGCTGAAGTGGCCAGCGCTGAAGTCAAGTGAAGTCATCCCCCTCCCCCCCTCCCCCTCTCCCCCCTCCTTCCCCTCTCCCCCTTCCCTCCCCCTCCCCCCTCCCCCTCCCCGACCCCTTCCCCTTCCCCCTCCCCCTCCCCCCGCCAGCCCCCACTCCGGGTCGTCGCTTTTGTATCTTCCGCGAGCGAGCCAATTTGTCCGAAAGATCGTCAAAATCTCAATGGCCTTTAATTAAGACTAAATAACTTCATCAAGAAAGAGAAGACAG
>NW_020869701.1:160411-162911 GCF_003789085.1 Penaeus vannamei | reverse complement strand
CTCCCCCCTTCCTTTGCATCTCCTTCCTACTCTGTGTCTCATCCTCCTCACCCTAGAGGAAGTGGAGGATGAGGAGGGGGTGGAGGGTGGGGGTGGGTGTGGGGTAGGAGGGGGGGTGCAGGATCTCGACTATTAGGAAAAGGAAGCTTCTTCGTGACTTATCGGGCGCGCCGAGTGAGATCTGTTTCCAGCGCGCCCGCGGCCCCGCGTTCCAGTCCTCAGATCTGGCCGATTTGCATCATCATCCCCCTCTTCCTCCTTCTCCTCCTCCTTCTTTTCTTCTCCTACTTCTTTTGCCCATCCCCCACCACCTCCTCGTCCCCCTTCTCCTCCTCCTTCCCCTTCTATCTACCTACCCCTCCATCTCATCCCTCTTCTCCCTCCTCCTCCTCCTCCTCCCTCCTCTTTCTTCCTCCCCTCTTCCTCCTCCCTCCCCCAGCGGCCCGTGGGTGCCCCCCCCTCCCTGGACCTAACGAGTCGGAACCACCGCTGGGTCCGGCATGCGAGCGCGGGCCCGGCCGACGGAGCGTCCGCGCCAGGGAGCAAGGAACTCCCTTCATACGGACCCAAACTCGGGCCTCGCGGAGCCTCCTTCGGCGTCCTCAGGCCCTCGCGACGCCGTCCGGGAGAGCCGCCCCCCTCGGCCAGGGCCGTGGGAGCGCCCCTGAGGGACGCCAGGGCTGCGGACGCCGCAGCGGATCCCCCAAACGAGGTCGCCCCGCCGTCCCACCGCGTCCGAGCAGGACTCCCACGCCCGCCAGGGTGCCGCAGGCGTCCTCCGCCCTCCCCCTCCCCCCGCCCCAGCCCCAGCGCCCCCCCCCCGCCCAGCGCCCCTCCCTCCGCCGGGAAAGATCCCAACCCTATTATTTGAAAGCCGTGTTATTTTCTCCGACGGCGCTCGCATTCGCAGCCAAACAATTAATCAAGCGCCTTGCAAGGACTCGTCCGCGAGGCGCCGCCCTCCGCGCTTTCCCATCGAGACGCGGCGCCCTTCGGCAGGTGCGGCGTCGCCGAGGACCCCACAGGAGCCACGGGACCCCACGGAACCCCGAGGGACTCCAGAAGACTCCGCGGGGGACTCGCGGACGCCCTCTTTGTGGGCATACACACGCGCGCGCGCGCCGCTTTATGCAGCGCTGCGGCATGAGCGATTGGGCGGCGGTGCGGAGGAAATTATGCCTGCGGTCAAGGACGAGGAGGGAACATTACTCGCCGCAAAGGCCGCTCTCATAGATATTCCCTGGTAATGATGGAGGGGGGGGGAGGAAGGGAGGGAGGGAGGGAGGGGGAGTGGGAGGTGGGAGGGAGGGAGAGGGAGGGAGTGGGAGGGTGGAGGAGGAGGGAGGGAGGGTGGAGAGGGGAGGAGGGAGGGAGGGGGAGGGGGAGGGAGGGAGGGAGGGAGGGAGGGAGGGAGGGGAGGGAGGAGGGAGAGATGGGGAAGGGAGGGAGGAGAGGAAAGGATAAGGGAAGGTGTGGGAGGGAGGAAGCGAAAGATAGGGGAGGGAAGGAGGGCTATGCAGACTGCGGAGATTTTCATTAGAGGGGGGAAAGGGTGTGCGAGGGGGAGGGGGGGGATTTGGAGAGGGGTGAGATTGGAGGAAAGAATGAGAGAAAGAGAGAGAGGGGGTGGAGGGAGGGAGAGAAGAGGAGAGGAGAGAGAGAGAAGAGGAGAGGAGAGAGAGAGAGGAGAGAGAGAGAGAGAGAGAGAGAGAGAGAGAGAGAGAGAAGAGAGAGGAGAGAGAGAGAGAGAGAAAGAAAAAGAGAAAGAAGAGATAGAAAAGAAAGAAAAAAAAGAAAGATAGAAAGAGAGAGAGAAAGAAGGGTTAAGGGGAATTTTAAAGGACTGGAGGGGGAGAATCTAAGGGGGATTTAGAGGAGTTAAGCGATAGCATTGTTTTTGCTTTTGTTGGGGGGGGGGGGTTGACACGAGTAGGGGGGGAGAGGGGGAAAGGGGGAGAAGACTGACCACTGAAAGAGATATTCGAAGGAAAACTGACTCAGTGAGTGAAATTCATGGGTTATTATTCACCCCCCCCCCATCCCCCACCCCCACCATTTCTTTTTTTTTTTTTTTCTTATTTCCTCCACTCTTGTCTCTACCTCGCCCCCTTTCTTATGCCCTTCTAGAAAAAAAGGAATGAATAGATAACAGGAAATAACCGACTATAATCAAATAGAACGCAATGCATATATATATGAGATGCTACATCTTTATGCTTTTCGAATTTATGAGGGAGGGGAGTAGCAGGGGTTGGGTGGGGCGGAGAAGAGGAGGGGTGGAGGGGAGGGAAGGTGAAGGGGCGAGAAGGAAGGGAAGAGGAAGGTCCACTCACCTCTTTCTTCCTCCCCTCCCTCTCCTCCTCCCCTCCCTGAGGAGAAGAAGAAAGGAAAAAGGAAGAAGGAAGCACAGCAGAGAAGAACACCTCCCAGAAACCCTGATGAAGAGAAAAATGAGACAAGGAAGAGAAAAGAAACAAACCAAAAAAAGATATAAAAAAAA
>NW_020869701.1:145411-147911 GCF_003789085.1 Penaeus vannamei | reverse complement strand
TCTTCTTCGTTTCCTCCCTCCCTCTTTCTCTCTTTTCTACCTCCTTCCTTTCCTGCCTCCTTCTTCTTCGTTTCCTCCTCCCTCTTCCTCCTATCCTGCCTTCTTCTTCGTCCTTTCCTACCTCTCTCTTTCTCCTTTCCTGCTTCCTTCTTCTTTCCTTTCTACCTCCTCTTTCTCTCTTTCCTGCCTCCTTCTTCTTCCTTTCCTGCCTCCCTCTTTCTCTCTTTCCTGCCTCCTTCTCTCTTTCCTGCCTCCCTCTTCCTCCTCTCCTGCCTCCCTCTTTCTCACTTTCCTCCCTCACATTCTTTCTCCTTCTCTTCTCCCTTCCCTTCCCCTCTTTACCCTTCCTTTCCCTCCCTTCGTATTCCTCCTACCCATTAATTATGAATATTATATTGGTATCAGTACCTATACGACAAGAACACACTTAAAAAATATAGAGTAGATGATTATATGTAGGGTCTGTAGGTGAAATAAAATTCTGCTTAATTCAACATCTAAATAATGTATTGGTGTCATTACCTATAGGACAAAAACACGCTTAATGGATATGGAAAAAATAATTATACGTAGGTATTATAGGTGAAATAAAGTTCTACTTAATTCAACATGAAAATGTTCATATTGCTCGATGACCCCCCCCCCCCCCACCAGAAACTACCCAGTGGAAACCTAAATTAATGTTCTAAATTAAGTTACTCTTTATACATCCATACTGAATACTACAAGTTTAAGCCAAAGTCAGTATGGATATAGCTAACTTCCTTATCAATATTTCCTAAAAACCAGTAAAATACCCGAGATTAAGACAGAGGCTAATACTTATAGATTAACTATTCCTGTAAAGCATTCTCATATTATATATACTGATAGTTACTTCAAGCCAAAGCATACATACTCTTACTCTATCTTTCCTATACTTCCTGAAAAAAACATACGACTTAAATACTGCAGATGACTCAATACTATCAGTTAATACATATAAATTGTATATTTTTCCATGTCATACTCATACTATACATAATGAGAGTTATTCCAAGCCAAAGACTACATACACCTATTATATCATATCATTCCTATACATACTGTAGACAACTCAATACTGTCAATTATTACTTATAAATTGTATGTTTTTTCATGTCATATACTCATACATATAATACTGAGAGTTATTCCAAGCCAAAGACTACATACACCTATCATATCATTCCTATACATACTGTAGACGACTCAGTACTGTCAATCATTACTTATAAGTTGTATATTTTTCATGTCATACTCATACATATACATACTGAGAGTTATTCCAAGCCAAAGACTACATACACCTATCATATCATTCCTATACATACTGTAGACAACTTAATACTGTCAATCATTACTTATAAGTTGTATATTTTTTGTCATATACTCATACATATACATACTGAGAGTTATTCCAAGCCAAAGACTACATACACCTATTATATAATTCCTATTCATGCTATAGACGACTCAGTGCTGGCAATTATTACTTATAAATTGTATATTTTTCATATATACTCATACATATGCATAATGAGAGTTATCCCAAGCCAAAGACTACATACACATTATATTTTTCCTATACATGTTGTAGACGACTCAATACTGTCAATTATTACTTATAAATCGTATGTTTTCATTTTATACTCATACATATACATACTGAGAGTTATTCCAAGCCAAAGACTACATACACCTATCATACCATTCAGTATCCATAGGACAAGAACACACTTAAAAGATATAGAGATGATTATACGCTGGTACTATTACATACTGTAGACGACTCTATTCTATCAATTGTTACTTATAAATTGCATATTCTTTTATAAGTTGCACACACATACTACACACTGCAAGTCTCAAACCAGATATTGCGCAATCCCACAGCATCTGTCGCATAGATACTTGAACATAGAACGAGGGAGATAAAGAAATAGCCAAAGATATCTTAATGTATGTAGTTTGGTGTGAAAAGTTGGTCGGTCGAGTCTCTTTCACTCTCTCTCACTTTCTCTCTTTCTTTCATTCATTCTTTCTCTCTCTTTCGCTCTCTATCTTTATATCTATATATATCTTGATTTGATGTTGTTGTTTTGGTGTCGTTGTTGTTGTTATTGTATTTTCTATTTATTTTAAGGACATTATATCGTTTCGGTGATGTGTCTTGTTTTTGCTTCGTCTTTTTTTGTCTTTGTTTTTACTTTTTCTTTGCCTTTTAGTCAAGTAAAAAAGGACAAAATATATCGCATTAAATATCTCTCATTCATATGTTTTCTCTACCGTTTTTCTTCTAATTCTTTTGGTCCTTTTTCTATTCAAGCTTAAGATGAATGAAAAAAAATCTTAAATATTACTAGGATTATAAGTAACTATAAGTGACTACATTATACATGCACCAACCTCACTGTCTCATATAAATCTCTCCTTTTTGGAAATTCTGTCTTAAATTTTATTATTTTTTATTTATTTATTA
>NW_020869701.1:137911-140411 GCF_003789085.1 Penaeus vannamei | reverse complement strand
TCTTTGTCTCTCTCTCTCTTTCTTTGTCTTTCTCACTCTCTCCCCCCCCCATCTCTCTCTCTCGCTCTCTCTCTTCTTTCTTTGTCTTTCTCACTCTCTCTTTCCCTTTCTCTCCCTCCTCTCTCTCTCTCTCTCTCTCTCTCTCTCTCTCTCTCTCTCCTCTCTCTCTCTCTCTCTCTCCTCTCTCTTCTCTCTCTCTCTCTCTCTCTCTCTCTCTCTCTCTCTCTCTCTCTCTCTCTGTCTTCAATTACTCTTTCATCATCTTCTCCTTCCATCTCCCCCATCTTTATCAATTATTCATTATCAATTTTTAATGCTCTGATTAGCAAAAGCTTGACACTGTGATAATAAGATTTATACACATTTTCAACGAATACGTAAATACAATATAAGATGATAAAGCAAGTAAGGAAAACTAATAAGAAAGACGATAAGAGATAATTTAATTAACAAAATCAAACATTATGTGATCATATATTTTTTTCCTTCTTCTTTAATGAAATATTGCAATGGAGAATTGTCAAAGAGGATACTTATTACAATAATTAGATATTAAGAAGAATTAGAAAGAGAAAATGAGATTTAGAATAACTGAAAAAGCAGAAGAGGAAAAAGAAAAAACAAAGAAGAGAAAAGAAAAGACAGAAGAAAATCAAAGAAACGACGAACAAACAAACAAACAAACAAACAAATCACGAAAAGAAAGAAAGAAAGAAAGAAAGAAAAAAAAAAAAAAAAAAAAAAAAAAATAATATATACATATATATATATATATATATATATATATATTATATAATATAATATATATATATATATATATATATATATATATATATATATATATATAGACGCTACAAACTTCCCCTCAAGGAATCTCAAAATATCCGAAGAAAGCGCGTTTTTTTCTTTATTTATTTATCATTCTCCTTTCTTTCTCTCTTCTTCTCTCATTTTTTTTTTCTTTCTTTCATTCTTTTTTTCTTTAGTTCCTTCTTTATCATTCTCCTTTCTTTCTTTATTTATTATTATTTTCCTTTCTTTCTCTCTTTCATTCTTTTTTCTTTCTTTCTCTCATCCATTTTCTTTCTTTATCATTCTCATTTCTTTATTTCTTTCTTTCTTTATCATTCTCGCTTTCTTTCTTTCTTTCTCTCATTCTTTTTTTTTCTCTAGTTCTTCTTTATCAATTCTCCTTTCTTTTCTTTCTTTCTTTATCAATTTCTCCTTTCTTTCTTTCTTTCTCTTCCATTGTCTTTCCTTTTTTCTCCCTCTCATTCTCCTTTTCTTTCTTTCTCTCTCATTCATTTTTCTTTTCTTTCTTTTATGATTCTCCTCTCTCCCTTTCCTTTTCCTTTCTTTCCTCTCATTCTTTTCTTTCTCTTTCTCTATTCTTTTTCTTTCTCTCCTTTCTCTCAATTACATCTTTCTTTCTTTATCATGTCTCTTTCCTTTTCCTTTTCTTCTTTTCTTCAGTAATTTCCTTTCCTTCTTTTTCTTTCAAATATCATTCCTCCCTTTACTTCTTTTTCATTTTTAACCATCTCCTTTCTTTCTTCTCTCCCCTCATTCTTTTTATTCTTTCTAGACGATCTTCAAGCTTTGGTTCTATAGGCCGCGAAAGCAACAATTAGAAGCTCGAGTGCCTGGTCTGACGTCACGCGGACCCAAGGCACTGATATGGCCCTCGTTTTTTGGTTGTTAATAAGTCGTTGTTTATTGTTTGTTGTTATTGTTGTTGTTGATATTAGTGTTAATATTGTTAGTTGTTGTGTTATTGTTGTTAGGTTGATATTAGGCCGTTAATGTTGTTGTTTCTCTGTTGATCGTTGTTGTTGATATTAAGTGTTAAATTGTCGTTGTTGCTGTTGATTGTTGTTGTTTTGCTATTAGTGTTAATAGTTGTTTTGTTGTTGTGTGTTGTATATTTGTTGCTGTTGTTGATATGAGGGTTAATATTGTTGTATTCTGTTGTTGTTGTTGTTGTTTTGACATTTTAAGTGTTAATATTAGTTGTTGTTTAGTTGTTGTTGACATTAGTTTAATATTGTGTTGTTGCTGTTGTTGTTGTTTGTTGTTCTATATAAGTTGGTTTGTTTGAATTATTAGTTGGGTTATTTTTTAATGTAAAATTTTTGTTTTGTTGCTAGTTGTTGTTGTTGTTGTAATTGGTTTGTTGTTGTTAGTTGTTCTTGTTGTTGTTACTGTTGTTGATAATTAGTGTTAATATTGGCTGTGTTATTGTCGTTGTTGTTGTTTGGCTGTTGTTATTAGTCCATTGTTGTGTTGCTAGTTGTTGTTGAATATTAGTGTTAATCTTGTTGTTGTGTTGCTTAGTTGATTGTTGCTGTTGTTATTGTTTGTTTGTGATATTAGTTGTTGAATTGCGTGTTGTTGGCTGTTGTTATTTCGTCCAGTTGTGTTGGCTGTTGTTATTGTTGTTGATATTTAGTGCTAATGATTGTTGTTGTTAATCCGTTAGAAATTATCATTTTTTATATTT
>NW_020869701.1:125411-132911 GCF_003789085.1 Penaeus vannamei | reverse complement strand
GCAAAGGAGTATGGGTAATGGCGCGCGGTTTGGATCTGTTAACAATTAGGATTATAGGTTAGCTTAGGTTAGGTTATTGGTTTGGTTAGGTTAGGTTATAGGTTAGGTTAGGTTATAGGTTAGGTAGGCCAGGATTATAGGTTGTTAGGTTATAGGTTATGTTATGTTATAGGTTAGGTTTGGTTATAGGTTAGGTTAGGTTAGATTATAGCTTAAGTTAGGTTAGGTTATAGGTTAGGTTAGGTTACGTTATAGGTTAGGTTATAGGATAGGTTAGGTTAGCAATGCGTTCAAATGTTTCGTCAGGGTTAACATACAGTAATATAGTCAATAAAACAATGATAATAAAAACGCGTAGTAATATCAGTAATAAAATATAATCTTGATAATGAAAAACAAACATATTAACATCATATAAATAAACATATTTGTATGGTAACAATGATATACCACTAATATTTAATAACAAATAGAATAATCACAAACGTCAAGATACCACCAAGATATATAGAAACAATGATATAATAAAAATAATGTAACACAGTTGATAGGCAATGCTGACTATAGTATCTTGAATATAAGAAAGCATATTAGTATGGGAAGACTAATAAAAAAAAAGATTTGTGTGAAATTTGTGCGGATGACAATTTACTTGCAAGCTCTGGGGCGACATTAGAAAAATAATCATTAAAAGCGTCTGAGATTTGCTCTAGAGTATTTTTATTTGCTTGTTATGGAGTATTGAAAGAGTTGTACTATCCTTTTCAGTTTTATTATTGCGTAATTCATTTATTGTTTCCCAAATCTTCCTTGTATTTACTCTAAATCTGAAAATCCTCGTAGATAATGATTTCATTTGGTTAATTTATGGTCAGATAGTTTCCATTTTTTTTTTTTTTGTATTCCACAAAAGCGAGCATTCCTAATTCATATGCTTTATGCAAATTTGTGCTGTATCGATTTTAAAGTACTTTGAGTGACCCATGTTTTTTTTTAGTCTTTTGATCGGTATGAATTTTGGTATTTTTGGGAAGCAGACATAGTAAGTGGTGTAGACTAACTATATCAAGAAACATATTGCAATTTGTGTTCGAATCTAGGTGAGTCCCAGTTTAATTCTGAAATGGCGATGATGATGACGATTAATATTAATGATAATAGAAATGGAAATACAAATGAAAATCGATCAGCATTTTTTGCTCCCCTTTGTGGATTCGAACCCACGAGCCCGGATTCTTCCTCCCCCCCCCCCACTCTCCCTCTCACATCAAAGACTATATACGAAAGATAGGAAAGCCTGTGAGCCCAGCGTTTGGTGGATAATGTAATATCTGAACAATAGATGGCGTTGTGTACACGGTATCGTCTTTTAGTTTAATATCATGAAACGTCACTTACTGAAAATGGAAGGAAAGGGACTGTTTCTTTTTTGGTTTGTTTGTTTTTGCATGTTTTGTGCTTCCTGTTCTAGCTGCAGGCCTGCTTTCAACAATACGAAATCAAATAAAGAACTGTTTTACATACATGTTTTGTTTATCCTTGATTGACACAACAAATATGAATGAAAAAGATGAAGAATTTATTAATGCCGAATGATTGTGGAGTTTATTTAATAGATTTGTTTATTTAATAAATTTTATTTATTGAATTTTTTATATTCCTTGTATTACCACCAAAGACATTTTCTGCAATAAAAATGGATAGTATTTAAACAGTGGAATAATTCTATTATGTAAATATGCATACACATGAGATAATTATTAGTTTTATTTTTTTCTGAAAAAGTGCAAAACCTTATTTTAATGTAAGTAAAGAAATCTCTAAGAAAAAGTTATTAATGAACAGAATAATTATATATATATATATATATATATATATATATATATATATATATATATATATATGTATGTATGTATATATATATTAGTTTGATATATTTCGTCTCATTAAAAAAAAAAAAATACAAATTTCAACTGAAACTAAACCTTTAAAATTAAAACAAAACAAAACAAAATCTATATAAAGTCCCCCTATAAACGTTTTCCTTTTCTAGTTACATATCTGAATAATAGATGGCGCTGTATGAAGCTTTGGACCTCACATTTTTTTCATCGGTGTGACACGTGCTTTCCTATCTTTGGTTTCCGTGGTCTTTTTTGGTTCAAATGATAAGCTATAATAGTTAATCTTTATAGTAAGGTAAAAAAAGTATTCATCATATAAAACGATTCAAAAAGTCAGTTTAAACTGTAAATAATATTTCAAAATTGGCAAAATTCTCTCTTGTATTTGATAAAAACAGATACAATTTTTTAACTAGCTGCTCGCCTGTTTGTTTACATTTGTGTCCACGTTCCTCCGTCAGCTGACTGAATAATAGCGAGAATACGCCCTTATTTAGCATTACACATTCGTTGTTTCACACTAAATCGTCGCCACATAGCCTGAATAACGTTCACCATCGCCAGAGCCTGTGCAGGGGTTGAAGCCATCTTCCTGTGTTTAGAATTTTGGTCGGACTGTTTCCGTGGTTCTCATCGCTAGTGCGACTGCGCGAGCCAAAATGATGTAAGTAAAGTAATGCGGAAAAAGTGCTAGTGTGACGGCCTTTAGACTACCGATGCCTACGCTAACCACAAGCTCATAATAGCGAATGTCAAAAGTAAGGAAATATGTGATTTTTAAACCCCCCTGATTCGAAAATCCAGTGGAGATGTGATGGCCGAGTGGTTTTAGCATCGGACTTCGGGCGTGCTAGCCGCCCGGGTTCGAGTGTTCGAGCCCCGGCCGGTGACAGTGTTTCCTTGGGCAAGGAACTTTACTTTGATTGCCTAGTCGACTTGGGGGTGTATGAATGTGTGTGTGAGTGTGTATGTATGTGTGATGTATAATAATAATTAATAATAATAATAATGTATAATATGTGTAATCTAATATTTCATTTCCTTTCAGGAATGGTGGTGAGTGGCGTGCTAGGGCTTCCCGGGGGCTCAGGATTGGTGAGTGTGGTGAGTGGCGTGCTAGGGCTTCCCGGGGGGCTCAGGATTGGTGTGGTGTGTGAGTGAGTGAGTGAGTGTGGCGTGCTAGGGCTTCCCCGGGGGGCTCAGGATTGGTGTGGTGGTGAGTGAGTGAGTGTGGCGTGCTAGGGCTTCCCCGGGGGGCTCAGGATTGGTGTGGTGTGAGTGAGTGTGGCGTGCTAGGGCTTCCCCGGGGGGCTCAGGATTGGTGAGTGAGTGTGGCGTGCTAGGGCTTCCCGGGGGGCTCAGGATTGAGTGAGTGTGGTGTGCTAGGGCTTCCCCGGGGGGCTCAGGATTGGTGGGGTGGTGAGTGAGTGTGGCGTGCTAGGGCTTCCCCGGGGGGCTCAGGATTGGTGGGGTGGTGAGTGAGTGTGGCGTGCTAGGGCTTCCCCGGGGGGCTCAGGATTGTGGGGTGGTGAGTTGAGTGTGGCGTGCTAGGGCTTCCCCGGGGGCTCAGGATTGGTGGGGTGGTGAGTGAGTGTGGCGTGCTAGGGCTTCCCCGGGGGGCTCAGGATTGGTGGGGTGGTGAGTGAGTGTGGCGTGCTAGGGCTTCCCCGGGGGGCTCAGGATTGGTGGGTGGTGAGTGAGTGTGGCGTGCTAGGCTTCCCCGGGGGGCTCAGGATTGGTGGGTGGTGAGTGAGTGTGGCGTGCTAGGGCTTCCCCGGGGGCTCAGGATTGGTGGGGTGGTGAGTGAGTGTGGCGTGCTAGGGCTTCCCCGGGGGGCTCAGGATTGGTGGTGTGAGTGTGGCGTGCTAGGGCTTCCCGGGGGGCTCAGGATTGGTGGGGTGGTGAGTGAGTGTGGCGTGCTAGGGCTTCCCCGGGGGCTCAGGATTGGTGGGGTGGTGAGTGAAGTGTGGCGTGCTAGGGCTTCCCCGGGGGCTCAGGATTGGTGGGGTGGTGAGTGAGTGTGGCGTGCTAGGGCTTCCCCGGGGGGCTCAGGATTGGTGGGTGGTGAGTGAGTGTGGCGTGCTAGGGCTTCCCCGGGGGGCTCAGGATTGGTGGGTGGTGAGTGAGTGTGGCGTGCTAGGGCTTCCCCGGGGGGCTCAGGATTGGTGGGGTGGTGAGTGAGTGTGGCGTGCTAGGGCTTCCCCGGGGGCTCAGGATTGGTGGGGTGGTGAGTGAGTGTGGCGTGCTAGGGCTTCCCCGGGGGGCTCAGGATTGGTGGGGTGGAGTGAGTGTGGCGTGCTAGGGCTTCCCCGGGGGCTCAGGATTGGTGGGGTGCAGTGAGAGGGCTTCCCCGGGGGGCTCAGGATTGGTGGTGGTGGTGAGTGAGTGTGGCGTCTAGGGCTTCCCCGGGGGGCTCAGGATTGGTGGTGGTGGTGTGGCGTGCTAGTTCCCGGGAGATTGGTGGGGTGGTGAGTGAGTGTGCTAGGGCTTCCCCGGGGGGCTCAGGATTGGTGGGTGGTGAGTGAGTGTGGCGTGCTAGGCTTCCCCGGGGGGCTCAGGATTGGTGGGGTGGTGAGTGAGTGTGGCGTGCTAGGCTTCCCCGGGGGCTCAGCATTGGTGGGTGGTGAGTGAGTGTGGCGTGCTAGGGCTTCCCCGGGGGGCTCAGCATTGGTGGGGTGTGTGAGTGAGTGTGGTGCTAGGGCTTTCCCCGGGGGGCTCAGCATAGGAGCTTGGTGCTAGGGGTCAGCATTGGTGGGGTGGTGAGTGAGTGTGGCGTGCTAGGGCTTCCCCGGGGGCTCAGGATTGGTGGGGTGGTGAGTGAGTTGTGGCGTGCTAGGGCTTCCCCGGGGGGCTCAGGATTGGTGGGGTGGTGAGTGAGTGTGGCGTGCTAGGGCTTCCCCGGGGGGCTCAGGATTGGTGGGTGTGGTGAGTGAGTGTGGCGTGCTAGGGCTTCCCGGGGGCTCAGGATTGGTGGGTGGTGAGTGAGTGTGGCGTGTGCTAGGGCTTCCCCGGGGGGCTCAGGATTGGTGGGGTGGTGAGTGAGTGTGGCGTGCTAGGGCTTCCCCGGGGGGCTCAGGATTGGTGGGGTGGTGAGTGAGTGTGGCGTGCTAGGGCTTCCCGGGGGCTCAGGATTGGTGGGGTGGTGAGTGAGTGTGGCGTGCTAGGCTTCCCCGGGGGGGCTCAGGATTGGTGGGGTGGTGAGTGAGTGTGGCGTGCTAGGGCTTCCCCGGGGGCTCAGGATTGGTGGGGTGGTGAGTGAGTGTGGCGTGCTAGGGCTTCCCGGGGGGTCAGGATTGGTGGGTGGTGAGTGAGTGTGTGCGTGCTAGGGCTTCTCCCGGGTGGGCTGCTAGGCTTCCCCGGGGGCTCAGGATTGTGGGTGTGAGTGAGTGAGGCTGAGGTGGAGTGGTGTAGGCGTGCTAGGGCTTCCCCGGGGGCTCAGGATTGTGGGGTGGTGAGTGAGTTGTGGCGTGCTAGGGCTTCCCGGGGGCTCAGGATTGGTGGGGTGGTGAGTGAGTGTGCGTGCTAGGGCTTTCCCCGGGGGGCTCAGGATTGTGGGGTGGTGACCGTGAGTGTGGCGTGCTAGGGCTTTCCCCGGGGGGCTCAGGATTGTGAGTGACGTGCTAGGGCTTCCCGGGGGGCTCAGATTGGTGGGGTGGTGAGTGAGTGAGTGAGTGAGTGAGTGAGTGAGTGTGGCGTGCTAGGGCTTCCCCGGGGGCTCAGGATTGGTGGGGTGTGTGGAGTGAGTGAGTGAAGTGAGTGAGTGTGGGCGTGCTAGGGCTTCCCCGGGGGCTCAGGATTGGTGGGGTGGTGAGTTGAGTGAGTGGTGAGTGAGTGAGTGTGGCGTGCTAGGGCTTCCCGGGGGGCTCAGGATTGGTGATTGGTGAGGAGTGGTGAGTGAGTGATGTGAGTGAGTGTGGCGTGCTAGGGCTTCCCCGGGGGGGTCAGGATTGGTGGTGGTGAGTGAGTGAGTGAGTGGTGAGTGGAGTGAGTGAGTGTGGCGTGCTAGGGCTTCCCCGGGGGGCTCAGGAATTGGTGGGTGGTGAGTGAGTGAGTGAGTGAGTGGAGTGGTGAGTGGCGTGCTAGGGCTTCCCCGGGGGCTCAGGATTGGTGGTGTGAGTGAGTGAGTGAGTGAGTGAGTGAGTGAGTGTGTGGCGTGCTAGGGCTTCCCCGGGGGCTCAGGATTGGTGGGGGAGGAGAGTGAGTGAGTGAGTGAGTGAGTGAGGAGTGCGTGCTAGGGCTTCCCCGGGGGGCTCAGGATTGGTGGAAGAGAGTGAGTGGT
This sequence comes from Penaeus vannamei, assembly GCF_003789085.1. Taxonomy (NCBI): domain Eukaryota; kingdom Metazoa; phylum Arthropoda; class Malacostraca; order Decapoda; family Penaeidae; genus Penaeus; species Penaeus vannamei. The sequence continues at coordinate 126,728 of NW_020869701.1, read as the reverse complement.
GAGTGAGTGAGTGAGTGTGGCGTGCTAGGGCTTCCCCGGGGGGCTCAGGATTGGTGTGGTGGTGAGTGAGTGAGTGAGTGAGTGTGGCGTGCTAGGGCTTCCCCGGGGGGCTCAGGATTGGTGGAGTGAGTGAGTGATGAGTGTGGCGTGCTAGGGCTTCCCCGGGGGGCTCAGGATTGGTGGGGTGAGTGAGTGGTGAGTGAGTGAGTGTGGCGTGCTAGGGCTTCCCCGGGGGGCTCAGGATTGGTGGGCGTGAGTGAGTGAGTGAGTGAGTGGCGTGCTAGAGGATTGAGTGAGTGGTGAGTGAGTGTGGCGTGCTAGGGCTTCCCCGGGGGCTCAGGATTGGTGGGGTGGTGAGTGAGTGAGTGAGTGAGTGTGGCGTGCTAGGGCTTCCCCGGGGGGCTCAGGATTGGTGGGTGGTGAGTGAGTGAGTGAGTGAGTTGTGGCGTGCTAGGGCTTCCCCGGGGGGCTCAGGATTGGTGGGGGGTGAGTGAGTGAGTGGTGAGTGAGTGAGTGGCGTGCTAGGGCTTCCCCGGGGGGCTCAGGATTGGTGTGGTGGTGAGTGAGTGAGTGAGTGAGTGTGGCGTGCTAGGGCTTCCCCGGGGGGCTCAGGATTGGTGATGGTGAGAGTGAGTGAGTGAGTGAGTTGTGGCGTGCTAGGGCTTCCCCGGGGGGCTCAGGATTGGTGGGAGGTGAGTGAGTGGTGAGTGAGTGAGTGTGGCGTGCTAGGGCTTCCCCGGGGGGCTCAGGATTGGTGTGGTGAGGAAGTGAGTGAGTGAGTGAGTGTGGCGTGCTAGGGCTTCCCCGGGGGCTCAGATTGGTGGGAGTGGTGAGTGAGTGAGTGAGTGAGTGTGGCGTGCTAGGGCTTCCCCGGGGGCTCAGGATTGGTGGGTGGTGAGTGAGTGAGTGAGTGAGTGTGGCGTGCTAGGGCTTCCCCGGGGGGCTCAGGATTGGTGGGTGGTGAGTGAGTGAGAGTGAGTGTGAGTGGGCGTGCTAGGGCTTCCCCGGGGGCTCAGGATTGGTGTGGTGAGTGAGTGAGTGAGTGAGTGTGGCGTGCTAGGGCTTCCCCGGGGGCTCAGGATTGGGTGGGGAGTGAGTGAGTGAGTGAGTGAGTGAGAGTGTGGCGTGCTAGGGCTTCCCCGGGGCTCAGGATTGGTGGTGGTGAGTGAGTGAGTGAGTGAGTGTGGCGTGCTAGGCTTCCCCGGGGGGCTCAGGATTGGTGGGGGTGGTGAGTGAGTGAGTGAGTGAGTGTGGCGTGCTAGGGCTTCCCCGGGGGGCTCAGGATTGGTGGGGTGGTGAGTGAGTGAGTGAGTGTGT
>NW_020869701.1:100411-120411 GCF_003789085.1 Penaeus vannamei | reverse complement strand
TAACAAAGTTGATATTGGTAATATGATAATGATATCAATGTTGTTAGTAGTAATAAGGATAATAAAGATAGTGATAATAATGTTAATATTGATAATGACAGCAATAATAATAATGATAACAATCATAATAACGATACTAAATAGTAACGTAAATAACAATGACGATAATGATGCTAACAAAAATGGTCAAAAACAAGAATAAACACAATAATCTGATAAACAAACACAAGCATAAACAAAATATAAGATAAAACTTTACATATTAACATTCTTCAAGGTGAAGGGACCGACCTTTAAGAAAATACAACAACGTCTATTTTCTTCCCATTTTCATCATTATTAACATTATTATCATGTTTTCCTTATCATCATTCTTATCATTATCACTATTTTTACTATCATCATCCGTGTTGTTATCATTATCATTGTTCTTGCTATCATCATCCTTGTTATTATCAATTCTACTTTTACTGTCCTCATCATTGTTATTATCATTATCACTATCTTTACTTTCATCATCTTTGTTATTATCATTATCACAATTTTTACTATCACATTCGTTATCATTATTATCATTGTTATTTTGCAATGTTATGGATAATTTATTCCTGATATTCAAAGCTCAATGAAGAAGATTTAAGAACAGTATCGACGGCGTTTGATGAAGTGAAGACACCTTTGCATATTAATTAAACGTTTTCGCAAATTAAACGTTTTCGCTGTTAAGTCTCACGATTGTCTGGATTGGCTTGAAAGTTTGGTGGAATCTGAATTGAGAGAGAGGGGCGGAGCGGGGGGGGGAGGAAGGAGGAAGGAGGGAGAGGAGAGAGAGGAGAAAGGAGAAAAGGAGGAAAAAGAGGAAAAAGAGAAAAAGAGGAGAGAGAGAAAAGAGAGAGAATGAGAATGATAGGAGGAGGAGGGAGAAGACCCATATATGTGTATGTATGTATGTATGTATTATACACACACACACATACACACACACACACACAAACACACACACACACACACAGCACACACACACACACACACACACACACACACACACACACACACACACACACACACACACACACACACCAACCACACACACACACACACACACACACACACACACACACACACACACACACACACACACACACACACACACCACACACACACACACACACACACACACACACACACACACACACAACACACACACACAAACACACACACACACACACCACACAACACACACACACCACACACCACACACACACACACAAACACACACACACACACAAACCCCCCCCCCACCACACACACAACACACACACACACACACACACAACACACACACACACACACACACACACACACACACACACACACACACACACACACACACACACACAACACACACACCCACACACACACGCACACAAACAAATACAAACACTCGCACACACACACAAACACAAACACACACACCAAACACCCCCCCCCCCCACTCACACATACATACAAAGAAAAATAGAGGAGCAAAATAAAAAAGGAGAAAGTGGAGAACGACCAACAAACAGGAAGAACGTCTAATAAACCCAATAGACTGCATATAAACCGTCCGAAAGAGGCTAGTTTGAGAGAGGAAAAGAGAAAATATATAATAAAGAGGAGACAGTAACAGGCGGAGTGGAGACAGCTGGTAAACAGAGAGACAGACAGACACTGTATAAAGATGTGAGATATAAGAGAAGGAATAAGAAAAAGGGAGAGAGGGAGATGCAGAGGGAAAGAGGGATAAAGAGAAAGGGAAAGAGGGATAAAGAGAGAGGGAAGAGGGATAAAGAGATAGAGAAAGAAATAAAAAACGAATATGGGAGAAAGAATTGAATGGGAGAAATGCAGAAAGAGAAAAAGAAAGAATGACAGTAACAAAAGTAGAGGAAGAAAGGCAAACAGTAGCAAAGAAAGAATGAAAAAAAAAAGGAATGGAGATAAAGAGAAGGATATTAACACACACACATTGAGAGAGAGAGAAGAGAGGAGAGAGAGAGAGAGAGAGAGAGAGAGAGAGAGGAGAGGAGAGAGAGAGAGAGAGAGAGAGAGAGAGAGAGAGAGAGAGAGAGAGAGAGAGAGAGAGCGAGAGAGAGAGAGAGAGAGACGAGAGAGACGAGAGCGAGAGATAGATAGATAGATAGATAGAAGGACAAGAACCTTAAGACATTCCAGTGCACTCTCAAGGCAGCATTATCTTGCCCCGAGAACGCCTCTGCGCCCGGGAAACTGCGCCTCAAACGCCCTTTAGTTTTTTTTTTCTATTTTTTTTCATTCTTTCGTTTTTTTTATTTCTTTCGTTTTTTTATATTTTTTCGTCGTGTTTTCGTTCTTTCGTTTTTATTCTTTCGTTTTTTCATTCTGTTTTTTCATTCTTCTTTTTTTTATTCTTTCGTTTTTTCATTCTGTTTTTTTTTTTTAATTCTTTCGCTTTTTTCAGAGAGAGAGAGAGAGAGAGGAGAACAAAGAGAGACAGAAAGAGAGAAAGGACAGAGGAAGAGAAACAAATACAGCATTATCTTGCCCCGAGAACGCCCCCACGCCGCGAAACTGCGCCTCAAACGCCCTTTTTTTCTATTTTTTTCATTCTTTCGTTTTTTTTTTATTCTTTTTTTTTTTTTTCATTTTTTCGTGTTTTTCGTTCTTTCGTTTTTTTATTCTTTCGTATTTTTCATTCTGTTTTTTCATTCTTTCTTTTTTTATTCTTTCGTTTTTTTCATTCTGTTTTTTTTTAACTTTTCGCTTTTTTTCAGAGAGAGAGAGAGAGAGGAGAGACAAAGAGAGACAGAAAGAGAAAGAGACAGAGGAAGAGAAACAAATACAGCATTATCTTGCCCCAAGAACGCCTCTACGCCCGGGAAACTGCGCCTCAAACACGAACGTTAAGTTGAGAAACGAACGAAAATTTTCCCCTTTTCGACCGAGCTGGCGGTTGGGAGGTAAAGTTTTTTTTTTTTCTCTCTCTCTCTCCTCTTCGTTTTTTTTTTTATTTTTTTTTTTTTCTTTCGTTTTTTGTTTTTTTTCATTCTTTCGTTTTTATTCTTGTGTTTTTTTCTTCTTTCGTTATTTTTCATTAGTTACTTTTTTTCATTTCGTTTTTTTTTTCATTGGTCACTTTTTTCATTCTTTCGCTTTTTTTCCGATCTATTGTGCCATAATTACATACCTTATACAAACATGATTAACAGTAAAGCGTTATGACAACGAAGGTAACAGTGAGGGGTTAGGCAACATGGTAACAGTACAGGGTTATGGCAAATGTAAGGTGTTTGACAACATGGGAAACAATAGGTTATGACAACATGGTTACAGTAAGGGTTATGGCAACATGGTAGCGTAAGGGTAATGGGTTAGTGCTGTCACGATGGGTAAATGGTTAGGAATGTTTANTCTCTCTCCTCTCTTCTTTCGTTTTTTTTTATTTTTTTATTCTTTCGTTTTTTTGTTTTTTCATTCTTTCGTTTTTTTTATTCTTTTGTTTTTTTCATTCTTTCGTTATTTTTCATTAGTTACTTTTTTCATTTCGTTTTTTTTTTTTCATTGGTCACTTTTTTCATTCTTTCGCTTTTCAGATCTATTGTGCCTAATTAATACCTTATACATGATAACATTAAGCGTTATGACAAGATGGTAACAGTAAGGGTTATGACAACATGGAAACTAAGGGTTATGACAACATGGAAACAGTAAGTGTTATGACAACATGGTAATAGGAAGGGTTATGACAACATGATAACAGTAAGCGTTATGACAAGATGGTAACAGTGAGGGTTTAGGCAACATGGTAACAGTAAGGGTTATGACAACATGGAAACTAAGGGTTATGACAACATGGTAACAGTAAGGGTTATGACAACATGGTAACAGTAAGGGTTATGACAACATGGTACCAAGTATGGCAGGGTTATGGCAACATGGTTACAGTAAGGGTTATGGAAGATGGTAACAGTAGGGTTTATGACAACATGGAAACAGTAAGTGTTATGACAACATGGTAACAGTAAGGGTTATGGCAAGATAGTAACACATGGCAATGACAGGGTAAGGGTTATGACAACAACAGTAAGGGTTATGAACATGGAACTAAGGGTTATGACAACATGGAAGACACAGTGGGTTATGACATGGACAAATGGAAACAGTATATGACAACATGGAGGGTTATGGCAACATGGTTACAGTAAGGGTTATGGCAACATGGTAACAGTAAGGGTAATGGGTTAGTGCTGTCACCGGTGGGTAAATGGGTTAGGAATGTTTACCTTTACTTCGATTTCGATTTGGTGTGTTATGTCGTTGAGTGGTAACGTGCTGGGTTTGCAATTTTGCTGACCTGCGTTCGATCCTGCGCGCTGCCAGTGGATGGTCACCCCGGCCATTCCTTGCACACGGGGGGGGGGGGGGGGGTTTAGAAGGCAAAATAAAACAGACAGTATGTCACAGCAAAGAATATCCATTGTACTAAATGGAATTGAAACTAAATCTTTAGTTTTATGAATGATATCAGCTGTTTTTGCTTTGGTATCAGCGTTGGTGTTTCTATTCAGTTGTCGTTATTATTAATTATCTTTATTATCAGTTTTGTTCTTATCATTATTGTTATCATTATCATCTCTATCATCAATTATCATTTTTATTACCATAATAATGATTCTCATTATCATCGTTATTATCATTTTGATATTTGTTGTTGATATCATCATCATAATTGTAATCATCATTATGGTAATTAAATAGGAATGATAATTATTATCATCAATTTTCTTATTCCTATTACATTCACATCATTATGATAACAACGACAAGTCCAGGATCATACTAATAATAATAGCAGTACATCATACATCCATACACATATCAAACCCTAAACCCCCCCCCAAAAAAAACAAAACAACATATCATCCACACATGCAAACCCTCAAAACCAAAAAAAAAAGAAAAAAAAGAAAAAAAAAACTTTTTCCATCATACCAAACCCTCAACCCCCCCCTCCCACGCCACCCACCCCCAAAAAAAATCCACATTCCCCCCTCTTCCCTTTCTTTCATCCCCCCCACCCTTTCCTCAGTGGAACCGAAATTACCGACGTGCAACCGAGCACCTCGACTGGGAAGAGAGACCCGTATATACAAACCGTCTCGATCCGCCATTATATAATAGATAATGGGTGGATTGAGGGCAATAAGAGCAAGGGGAGAAAGCGGGTATTTGGCTCCCCCCTCTATTGGTGATCACACGAGAGGGGAAACCTTGCATGTTAATGTTAAGGAAACAACGGCGGCCATTAAGGTAGAGAGAGAGAGAGAGAGAGGAAGGAAAAGGGGAATATTTGGTAATGAGAGTGAGAATGTGTGAGAGAGTGGGAGGAGAAAAAGAGAGAGGGAAGGGAAGGGAAGGGAGGGGAAGGGGAAATGAGAGAGAGAGGGAAGAGAGAGAGAGAAGAGAGTGGAGGAGGAGAGAGAGGGAAGGGAGGAGAGAGAGAGAGGAGAGAGGGAGGGAGGAGAGGGAGAGTGAAGGAGAGAGAGAGAGAGAGAGAGAGAGAGAGAGAGAGAGAGAGAGAGAGAAGAGAGAGAGAGAGAAGAGAGAGAGAGAGGGAGGGAAAGGGGGAGGGAAGGAGAGAGAGAGAGAGAGAGATAGATAGATCGGTAGATGGACAGATAGATAGAGATAGAGAGAGAGAGAGAGAGAGAGAGAGAGAGAGAATAGAGAGAGAGGAGAGAGAAGAGAGAGAGAGAGAGAGAGAGAGAGAGAGAGAGAGAGAGAGGGAGAGAGAGAGAGAGAGAGAGAGAGAGAGAGAGAGAGAGAGAGAGAGAGAGAGAGAGGAGAAGAAGAGATAGAGAGAGAGAGAGAGAGAGAGAAAGAGAGAGAGAGAGAGTGAGAGAGAGAGAGAGAGAGGCAGTGATAGAGAGAGAGAGGGAAGGAGGGAAGGGAGGGGAAAGGAGAGAGAGAGAATGAGAGATAGATAAATCGATAGGTGGATAGATAGATAGAGAGAGAGAGAGAGAGAGAGAAGAGAGAGAGAGAGAGAGAGAGAGAGAGAGAGAGAGAGAGAGAGAGAGAAGAGAGAGAGAGAGAGAGAGAGAGACTGCAAAAGAGAGGAAGGGTGAAGAGAAGGAAAGAAAGAAGGAGAGGAAGAGAGACAGAAGCAGACAGAGAAAGATAAGAATAAACACAAACAACACCAATAGAAAAAAACATAAAAAAATATAACATCGAAAACAAAGCAAAAACACATAAAAACGAAAAATAAATAATAATAATAATAACCATAACCATTTCAATATTTCCCCCTGCTAATTAAGTTTTTGTTTTTATCTAATCATTCCACTCTCTTCTTTATTATCAGCGCGAAGAAACATCATCTATCTCATCTTGACTTATTTTCTAAGACGAATTCCTTCGGAGTGTGTTAGGTGTGAAGAAATGAACAGATAAATATGTGAATTTATTTGTAAATCAATGAATTAGTAAATAAAGGAATAGGTGAATGAAAGACTTTATAGATATATAGATCATCAATTTATGAGAGTGGGTAGATACTGGGATAATTGGTAAATCAATAGGGATATAGATAAGAAATAAGCAATTTATTATTTAGTGAATAAGTAGTGGATAAGGTAAATAGATTGATAGACATAGATAATATGGCAATAAAAATCAGAATCAAAATCAATAAATGAAAAATAACAAAATTATCCCACTCGACATTTCGTGCTATACAATACATTACAAAATCGACGATAAAGATAAATTAGCTGAATTTATCTCCCTGACTCACAAATCCCTTATGTAAGACATGAGGTGCGCAGTACAGTACATACAAGTATTACAGTCACGTACAGTCAAAACGAAATTAAAAGTTAGTACATTATTCCCCTGAATTCTATAAAAAAGAAGAAAAAAAAACTTTTACACTTTATTCCTTGTACTACACGGATTAGGTACATTTAAAACACAGGTAAATCAATGTATTAGATATCTATAGATTTAGACATGATTGTTACAGTATTATATTATTATTATTATTTATTATTTTCCTTTTTTGTAAGATGCACAAGCATGATAATATATAGATAATAAATACAAAAATAAAAATGTAAAAATGAAATATTCGTTTTCAACATTAGTTTGTTTTGAGAAAGTTGTTTGACTGTATGACCAACAGGAAAAAGTTACTATGCATAACAAGACATTATGAATAGCAACATTAACAGTAATTAAATGTAAAAGTTGCAATTCAGTGTACAACATGAAGTATAGAAATAAGAAAAAAAATATAGATTTAGTTTTAAAAAATGTTGATACGCTATGCACTCACAAGGTAAAAAAAGGTTTATTAGAAAAAATAAATGATAGAAAAGATAAATAGAAAAGATATATAGGTAGACGGATAGATACAGATACATAGAAAAGTAGGGTGATATGTACTTAGTTACATAATAAGACTGACAGACAGGCAGATAGACAGATAGACTAACAAAGAGACAAATAAATAAATAAATAAATAAAAATAAACAGATAGACAAATAGACAGAAACAAAGAGACAGACCAAGAAAAAAGACAGACAGACAGAAACAAAGAGACAAGCAAAAAAAAAAAAAAAAAAAAAAAAAAAAAAAAAAAAAAAAAAAAAAAAAAAAAAAAAAAGAGCGAGAGAGAAAAGAAAAAAAAAGAAAAAAGAAGAAAAGAAAAGAAAAAAAAAAACAAAAAAAACGGAAATTATAAACATAAAGCCAATTTTTTTTCCAGCCATTGAAAAGCCCAATCACAGACTTATTCCGATTCCCCATAGAATTTCATGGCGAGGTGAGGGGAGGGGAGGGGAGGGGAGGGGAAGGGAGAGGTTTCAGGCCGCTGGTAGTACGACGGTTGGTTTAGAGGGAAATATCTGAGGGGAGAGTGGAGGGAGGGGAAGGGGGAGGGGAAGTGGAGGGGAGAGGAAGGGGGGAGGGGAAGAGGTGAGGAGACAGTGGAAGGAGGGGAAGGGGGGAGGGGAGAGTGGAGGGAGGGAAAGGAGGAAGGGACAGTGGAGTGAGGGGAAGGGCGGAGGGGAGTGGAGGGGACAGTGGAGGGAGGGGAGAGGGGGGGGAAGGGGAAAGGGAGGGGGAGGGGAAGGAGTGGAAAGGGGAGGGGAGGGGAGTGGAGGGGACAGTGGAAGGAGGGAAAGGAGGGAGGGGAAGTGGAGGGAGGGGACAGTGGAGGGAGGGGAAGGGGGAAGGAGTGGAAGGAGGGGAAGGAAGGGGGGAGGGGACAGTGGAAGGAGGGGAAGGGAAGGGGAGTGGAGGGGAAGGGGAGAGGTTCCAGGCCGCTAGAAGTACACAACGGTATAGTTTAGAGGGAAATATCCGAGGGGAACAGTGGAAGGGGGGGGGAAGGGGAAAGGGGAGGGGGGGAGGGGGCAGAAGGGGGAATTCAATGGGCTATAAAGATCCATTAAATGTTCTGGTCACAACTGCACGCGAGGGCAAAGTTGGCTATACTGTTGCATATATTAAGGGGGTCGCATTAACGAGACTTTTAAAATTGTTTATGCAAAAGGGAGGGGGGAAGGAAGGGAAAAAAGGGAGATAGAGAAAAAGGAAGGAGGGTGGAGAGAGAGAGAGAGAGAGAGAGACGATGAGAAGAGAGAGAGAGAGAGCAGTAGAGAGAGATGAGAGAGTAGAGAGAGAAGATGAGAGAGAGAGAGAGAGAGAGAGAGGGGGGGGGGAGGGGGGGGGAGGATAGAGAAAGAGAGAGGAGAGAGAGAGAGAGATGAAGAGAGGGAAGAGAGAGAGAGAGACGAGAGAGAGAGAGAAGAGAGAGAAGAGAGAGAGAGGGGGGGGGGCAGGGGGGGAGGAAGAGAAGAGAGAGAGAGAGAGAGAGAGAGGGAGAGAGAGAGAGAGAGAGATAGAAGGAGAGAGAGAGCAGACGAAGGAGAATAGAGCAGAGACAGAGAGAAGAGAGAGAGAGAGAGATGAGAGAAGAGGGAGAGAGGGAGAGAGAGACGAGGAAGAGAAGAGAGGGAGGGAGGGAGAGAGTAATGAGAAGGGGAAGCCCCGCGAACGGATAGAGAAGGAAAGAAGAGCAGATGCAGTAAGAGAGAAGAGAACGACGAGAGAGACAGAGAAGAGAGCAGCCAGCAAGAGACGAGCAGAGAGAGAGAGACGACGCAGAGAGAGAGAGAGAGAGAGAGAGAGAGAGACAAGAAAAAGAGAAGGAGAGAAACGCAAGAGAGAGAGAGAAAGAACAACAGACAGACAGTAAAAAGAAAAAACAGACAAACAGAACAGAAACAGGATACAGACAAAAGAGGGAAAGGGACGCCCCACCCCTCATGCAAGGGAACAGAGCAAACGAGGGGAAAAGCAGAGGAAAGAGAGAAAGAGGGGAAGAGGGGGAAGTAGCCGCACCTTCCCCTTGCCCATGAAGAGGAAAACCATAATTACTTAAACAATGAAAGGCAATCGAATGGCTAATGAAAGTACATTTCACCTGCGTGGCTTTTCCCACGGAAATTTCATTTGTGAAGGGACGTGAAGGGCGAGAGAGAGAGGAGTGGAGGGAGGAAGAGAGGGGTGACGGAAAGAAGGGAGGGAGGGATAGAGGGAAGGATGCGAGGAGGGGATGGGACGGTAGGGACGAGAGAGAAGAGAGAAGAGAAGAGAGGAGAGAAGAAGAGAGAGAGAAGAGAGACGAGAGAGAGAAGAGAGAGAAGAAAGAGAGGAGAGAGAGAAGAGAGAGAAGAAAGAAAGAAGAGACGAGGCAGCAGACAGAAACTAGAGCAAGAAACAAAGACAATGGAGCATCAGACTAAACAACACACACAAACCACACAACGCACAACATAACCAACACACTGCACACAGTACCCAAAACAACACCACACACACAAACAAACAACACACCCAAACACCGCAACAACACACACAGCAAACAAAAACAACAAACAAAACAAACAGAACAATAAATCCCTCGCAAGCAAAACGAGGAAGATAATCATCATCGTATTGTCAATCATATAGTCAGAAGACGAGAGGTAACTTCGATCACTTTATGTCCAGGTGTTAATGATGGGAGACGAGCTCGAGAGAACAACGCGTAGGCGTTACATTAGTGTCTGCGAAAGGTCAACATAAGGTCGGAACTTACATCTCGCATCCGAGTTGGATTCAAGATGGCGTGGACGGGAGGGGGAGGCGAGGGGGAGGGGTGGGAAGGAGTGGGAGAGAAGGGAGGGGGATGGGGGAGGGAGGGACGAGGGAGGAGGGAGGAGGAAGGAGGGCTGGGAAGGAGCGGGAGAGGGGGAGGGAGGAAGGGAGGGGAAGAGAGAGAGAGATTGTGTGTGTGTGTGTGTGTTTGTTGTCGTGTGTTTAGTTTATGTCTGTTTGGTGTATTGTATATATGTAGGTAAGTAGGGAGGTCTGTATGTTTGTAGGTAGGGCCAGGTAAGGATTGGTCCGTTGATTATCAGGTATGGTGTGTATCGTATGTAATGTATGTCATGTATGTATGTTGTATGTATGCAATGCATGTATGTGTATGGCATGTATATATAACATTACATACATAACATACATATATATGTATATGTATATATAATCATATAATTACTATATATATATATATATTTATATATATATATATATCATAATAATATATATTATATAAATTATAATCGTTACAGCCGTGTAGTAATTGTGTATGAATGTAATCGTTAATGATGTAATTATGGTAGTTGTTGATAAGGCCATCTATATGGCGGAAAGAAAGTCAGACAGAGTGTGGTGTAGGGGGAGGGGAGAGGTAGACAGGACAACCAACAAATACAAACAAGCATCCAAAAAAAAAAAGCAAGCCAGATAGAAAAAGGACGCAGCTAGATTCTGTGTCAGAGAAGATATAGACAGAGAGAAGCAAGAAGAACAACGAGAGAAGAGAGAGAGGGCAGGGGGAGAGAGCAGAGAGAGAGAGGAGAGAGAGAGAGAGAGAGAGAGATGAGAGAAGAGTAGAAGAGGGAGACAGAGAAGAGAAGAAGAGAGAGAAGAGAGAGAGAGAGAGAGAAGAGAGAGAGAGAGAGAGAGAGAGAGAGAGAGACAAGACAGAGCAGACAGAATGACAGACAACAGCCAGACATGAAGAGTAAAGAGGAGAAGGAGAGAGAGGGGGTAGACAAAGACACTCATTACAAAAAGACAAACAAATCCAACAAATTCCCCACGAAAAAAGAAGACAGCCAAGAAAAAGGACGAGCTGGATTCCTGTTTAACTATATAAAAAATCACCCGGTAAATTTTTTTGCTCCTACACGGACCGGGGACGGCGCACAAAAACATTTTAATCTATTAGTTTATCAATTCGCGGCAAACAGGTGTTGGGAGACCGAAAACCGTAAAAAAAAACAAGCCTGAATGTAATTTTCAGCCGTTCCACTTTAGTGGTTAACAAATAGCTTACTGGTTGTTGTTATGTTTTAGAATCAGCCTTGGAATGAAAAATTGGAGGGCATTTTAAAAAATATTAAAAAAAAAAGGGGGGGGGGGGGGAATAGGAGAAAGGAATGAACGTGGGAGGGAGGGAGGGAGGGAAGGANCTTATCTATAACGAATATTCCTTTTCTTCTATCTATTTATATAATCATCCATCTATCTTAAAGGAAAACGAAAGAAATAAAATAAGATGATAATAAAAAAGAAAGATCAATAGGCATGAATAAACGAATATCTTATTTTTCCTCTATCTATCTTGTCTCCTTATCTATCTATCTTTATGGAACATAGAGAATCCAACATAGGATAAGTACAAATTGACCCGTATTCATGTTGACAATGTAGAAAAGGTATGAATTGAGAATGAATATCTCTTGTATTGTGAAGATATCAAGATTTTAGCAGTTTTTAAAGTCTTAAAAAATAGAATGTCTCTTGTATTGTATTCTTTCTCTCTCCTTATCTATCTATCTAGGTTTCCGAAAGGACCAAAATTTCAGACAAGCGATTGAACAAAATAGATAAAAATGAGAGAATAGGCATGAATAAACGAATATTCCATTTTCTTCTATTTGTCTCTTTATCTATATATCTTTAGGTCTTCGAAAGGACCAAATTTCAAGTGATAGAACAGAATGGATAAAAAAAAATTCAATAGGCATGAATAAACGAAATATTTTATTTCCATTTATCTATTTGTCTCCTTATGTATCTATCTTTAGGTTTACGAAAGGACCAAATTTCAAACAAGCGATGGAACAGAATAGATAAAAATGAGAGAACGATAGGCATGAATAACCGAATATTCCATTTTCTTCTTTCTTTTTTTCTCCATATCTATCTATCTAATTTTACGAAAGGACCAAATTTCAAGTGATAGAACAGAATAGATAAAAAAAAAAAAAAAAAATCAATAGGCATGAAATAAACTAATATTTTATTTCCATTTATCTATTTGTCTCCTTATGTATCTAAATTTCAGACAAGCGATAGAACAGAATAGATAAAAATGAGAGAACAATAGGCATGAATAAACGAATATTCCATTTTCTTCTTTCTTTCACTCTCCTTATCTATCTATCTAGATTTACGAAGGGACCAAATTTCAAACAAGCGATAGAACAAAATAGATAAAAATGAGAGAACAAGGCATCAATAAACGAATATCCATTTTCTTCTTTCTTTCTGTCTCCTTATCTACTCTCTTTAGGTTTCGAAAGGATCAAATTTCAGACAAGCGATGGAAGAATAGAAATAAAAATGAGAGAACAATAGGCATGAATAACGAATATTCCATTTTCTTCTTTCTTTCTGTCTCCTTATCTATCTATCTTTAGGTTTTCGAAAGGACCAAATTTCAAGTGATAGAACAGAATAGATAAAAAAAAGTTCAATAGGCATGAATAAACGAATATTCCATTTTCTTCTTTTTCTTCTTCCTATCTCTCTTTAGGTTTCCGAAAGGACCAAATTTCAATAGAACAGAATAGATAAAAAAGAGAGAACAATAGGCATGAATAAACGAATATTTTATTTTCTTCTTTTCTTTTTTTCTCCATATCTATCTATCTAATTTTACGAAAGGACCAAATTTCAAGTGATAGAACAGAATAGATATAAAAGTTCAATAGGCATGAATAAACTAATATTTTATTTCCATTTATCTATTTGTCTCCTTATGTATCTAAATTTCAGACAAGCGATAGAACAGAATAGATAAAAAAGAGAGACAATAGGCATGAATAACTAATAATTCCCATTTTCTTCTGTCTATTTGTTTCCATATCTATCTATCTCTCTAGGTTTTCGAAAGGACCAAATTTTCAAAGTGATAGAACAGAATAGATAAAAAAAAAGTTCAATAGGCATGAATAAACTAATATTTTATTTCCATTTATCTATTTGTCTCCTTATGTATCTAAATTTCAGACAAGCGATAGAACAGAATAGATAAAAATGAGAGAACAATAGGCATGAATAAACGAATATTTTATTTTCTTCTTTCTTTCTCTCTTCTTATCTATCTCTCTTTAGGTTTACGAAAGGACTAAATTTCAAACAAGGGATGGAAGAGAATAGATAAAGAAAAGTTCAATAGGCATGAATAAACGAATATTCCATTTTCTTGTTTCTTTCTTCTTATCTATCTATCTTTAGGTTTCCGAAAGGACCAAATTTCAAACAAGCGATAGAACAGAATAGATAAAAATGAGAGAACAATAGGCGTGAATAACCGAATATTTTTATTTCTCTTTCTTTTTTTCTCCATATCTATCTATCTAATTTTAACGAAAGGACCAAATTTTCAAGTGATGGAACAGAATAGATAAAAAAAAAAAGTTCAATAGGCATGAAAACGAATTTTATTTTCTTCTTTCTTTCTCTCTTCTTATCTATCTCTCTTTTAGGTTTACGAAAGGACTAAATTTCAAACAAGGATGGAAGAGAATAGATAAAGAAAAGTTCAATAGGCATGAATAAACGAATATTTCCATTTTCTTGTTTTCTTTCTCCTTATCTATCTATCTTTAGGTTTTCCGAAAGGACCAAATTTCAAACAAGCGATAGAACAGAATAGATAAAAAATGAAGGAACAATAGGCGTGAATAACCGAATATTTTATTTTCTTCTTTCTTTTTTTCTCCATATCTATCTATCTAAATTTTAACGAAAGGACCAAATTTCAAGTGATAGAACAGAATAATAAAAAAAAAAAAAAGTTCAATAGGCATGAATAAACTAATATTTTATTTCCATTTATCTATTTGTCTCCTTATGTATCTAAATTTTCAGACAAGCGATAGATCAGAAATTTGAATAAAAAATGAGAGAACAATGGGCATGAATAAACGAATATTTTATTTTTCTTCTTCTCTTTCTCTCTTCTTATCTATCTCTCTTTAGGTTTACGAAGGGACTAAATTTCAAACAAGGGATGGAAGAGAATAGATATAAGAATTTCAAATAGGCATGAAATTATAACGGAATAAATTCCATTTTCTTGCTTTACTTTAATCACCTATTTCTACCTCTATCATTTAGGATTTATCCTGTAACATGAGTGATCCGAAGATATATCACAAAACAAGCAGCAGAACAGGAATAGTATTGAACATGAGAGAACATATGGGGAGTTGAATAATAACCCCGAAAGTTTTCGCTATCTTCTCCTTTATGTGTGGTCTCCATGTATTCTATCTTATTCTAATTTATTTAGCACGCGTGTAAGCAACCAAGTTTTCAAGTGATAGGAATACAGAAAACGTATGTTGAGAACGAAAAAAGTTCAATAGGTCTCATCGAATGAAATGTTAAAATATTTTCTTGAGTGATCCACTTATTCTATGTGTCACCATTGTGAATGTGATTGGTCTAGTGTTTTCTCGATGGACTCGAAGCTGATAGAACGAAAACGATAATTACAGGGAGAGAACAATGAGGTCTATGGAGAATAATATAAGCGAGAAGATATTTTATTTTTTTTACTTTGTGGAATACATCGTCTTGATTGTGATGTTTAAATTTCGCAGTACAAGTGGTAGGAAGTGAATAGGTAATTAAAAATGGTTAGAGTGTGACAATAGGCAATGAATAAACGGAATATTGCCCTTCTTATGTTTTCGTTTCTCTGCTTGTGATCTGTAATCTATCTCTTTTGGTGTGTGGTATTGGTGTGTGTGTCTGGCATAGGGTTTCGATGGGGCGTGTGTAAGATAAATTGGAAGGTGATGTAGAGTGTTTGTGAAAAAATAAAAATAGAAAGAAGACCGACAAGTTGATTCAGGTATATGAGAGAGAGAGAAGAATAGATGTAAAGACAAAAAGAAATGCAATAGGAGAGAGCACAGTAGAGATAAGACGCACTAAGTAAGACTTTTATTGAAGAGCCATTTAGAAGATATGAATTTATGACTCGCATTGAGTGAGATAAGAATTTCAGAGAAAGCGAAGTAGAACGAGGGAATAGGATTGTAAAAAGAAAAGTATCAAGATCGGGAGCATGAGAATAGAAGACAGAATGATATTTATTTTCTTTCTTTCTCGCTCTTCTTATCTTCTCGTAGGTATTTCGAAGAGAGGAGAGAAGGAGACCAGAAGTCTGAGATAAGGTGATAGGAATACAGATAGATAAAAATGAGAGAACGAATAGCCAATGAATAAACGATAGTTATTTTCTTCTTTCTCTCTCTCCTTATCTATCTATCTAGAGTTTACGGGACCAATATTCAAACCAAGCGAATTAGAACAGAAATTGATTAAAAAAGAGAGAACAATAGGCATGATATAAACGAATATTTATTATTTTCTTTCTCTATTCTTTTTTCGTCCATTAATCATAGTTTCACTAGAATTACGATATATGGACCAATATATTCATAAGGTGATGGAATATGAATTAGATATTAAAAAAATCAATATATGACGGCAAATGATATGTGCTAATTGATTGAGTTATTTGCCATGTCAGTCTGTTTGCCTGTGTGGTGTACGTTGTGTGTATGTATTTATCTCCTTAATGTATCTATCTTTTAGGTTACGATAGCGCACTCAATTCAACTCTTTTAGAAACAGAATTGTAAAAAAGAGAGAACATAGCAATGAATAAAACGAATATTCTATTTTCTTCTTTCTTTTTTTCTTCCCCTTTCTTCCTCTTTTGCGTTTTTTATATCTCCTTTATCTCATCCGTCAGCCGTTAATTATAAGACGAAAAAGACCAAATTTTCTAAGTGGGATAGAGAAGAATAAGATGTAATAACAGAATACGTGAAAAGTTCGGGACATGCAATACAACGATATTCCATTTTCCTTGTTTCTTATCCTTCTTATCCTATATCTCTTTGGGTTTTTTGCGGACAAAGGTCAAATTATTCAATACAATAAAAAAAAAAACATTTAAACTATAAAAGAAAAGTTCAGGTAGCTCAGGAAGTAAAAACGAATATTTTATTTCTATCTTTCTTTCTCTCCTTATCTATCTATCTTTAGGTTTTAAAGAAGGACCAAAATTTCAAGGATGAGAAAGAATAGATAAAAAAAAAAGTTCATTCGGCATGAATAAACTAGTATTTTATTTCCATTGACTATTTGTCTCCTTATGTATCTATCTTTAGGTTTACGAAGGATCAAATTTCAGATGCGATAGAACAAAAATAAAAATAGAAGAACCAATAGGCATGAATAACCGAATATTTTATTTTTCTTCCCTTTTCTTTTTTTCTCCATATCTATTCTATCTAATTTACGAAAGGACCAAATTTCAAGCGATGGAACAGAATAGATAAAAAAAACAGTTCAGTAGGTTCATGAATAATCTAATATTTTATTTCCATTGATCTATTCTGTTCTCCTCATGCATCTATCTTAGGTTTACCAGTAAAGATCAAATTTTCAAACAAGCGATGAGAAGAATAAATAAACAATGAGAACACGATAGGCATGAATAGACGAATATTCCATTTTCTTCTTTCTTTCTCTCTCTTTATTTATCTATCTAGATTACGAAAGGACCAAATATTTCAGACAAGCGATTGAACAAAATAGATAAAAATGAAGAGAATAGGCATGAATAAACGAATATTCCATTTCTTCTTATTTGTCTCTTTTATCCTATATATTCTCCTAGGTTTCGAAAGAACCAAATTTCAAACAAATAAAAATAAAAAATGAGTTTCAAAAGGCCTGAATAAACGATTTTATTTTCATTTATACTATTTGCCTCCTTATCTATCTATCCTTAGGTTTTCGAAAGGACTCAAATATTTCAAAAACAAGCGATGGAAGAGAATAGATAAAAAAGAGAGAACAATAGGCATGATAGACGAAATATTTATTTTCTTCTATTTAAATAATCATACATCTAACTTTTATGGAAACGAAAACAAATAGAATAAAGATGATAATAAAAAAGAAAGATCAATAGGCATGGATAAACGTTATGTTCTTTTCCTCTAACTATCTTCTTAACTTATCTATTTTTTTATGTGAACGTAAAGAATCTAACCTAGGATACGTATAGTGAAATCGTATCCATGTTGACAAATGTAGAAAAGGTATGAATGAAGAATGCAATTATCTCTTGTATTGTGAAGATATTCATCTCAGTCATCCCTTACACATGAATTGAATTATTTCACTATTATTCACTATACCCCTTTACACTAAAAAGTAGGTTCCCCCCAAAATAGCCGGGGGTCCCTGGGTTGCAGGCTCATGGCGGTTTCCAGGGGCAGGAACCCTGGTGGGAGACCAGGGTGCGAATCCCCCTGAAGTTTTTAAGCTCCAGATTTTAGCAGTTTTAAAGAGATTAATTGATTGCTGCACTTCAGTTTAAATAGAGCTTTATTATCACATAATTGATGCATACTTGACATAATTGGTTAATTCTTTTTGAAACAATCCCAGGACTCAAATCATATAGGATATATATAACTTCTATCTTACTCATTACATATATAACTATATATATGATAGATAGATTGAGACTATGATAATAGATAGATAGATAGAATACGACTATGATTAGATACGATACTATATATCTGATATTATATTATTTAATGATAGATATTATATATAGTATAAATTATATATATGACTATTAAATGTTATCTATGAATTATGTTAATATACAATAATATATGTATAGTATATAGTGACATTGTATGAAACTATAAGTACTAAATGATTAATACGTAATAACTTAATAAGTACCTTATATGTGTGTATATATGATATAATATAGATTTAATAGATATACGATTATAGAATATAAATATATCGTATATCACACATATATACATGGATATATTCTACAACACATGATATATTGTAGTTAATTATGTGTGTTTAGAAAATATAAGTATAATAGTTAATATAATATATTATGATAGTATATATAATAATAATGCATAATTATATATATATTGATTATTTTATATAATATATAATATATAACAATAATTAATATGATAATTATGTATAAATTTTATAGATTGTAGTAATTGTAATAATGAAAATAGTAACAAACATAGTAATTTAATAACACACACACAACACAACATCACACACTAAATAACTAACAATTTAACACACACACACACACACACACACACACAACACATCACAACAACACACACGCAACACACACTCACACGCACACATTTATAATAACAAATATGTATATTAAATTAATTAATATATTATAATGATATATAATTACAATATCAATATAAATAATATTATGATATTTAATAAAAGTTAATAATATATATTATATATATAAATGGTTATGATATATAGTTCATATACATTATAACATAATGTAATATATTTATATTTTAAGTTAATTAATATATATTAATATATATAATATATAACATATATATAATTATATATATATTATATGATAATGCTGAAACAATATAGACAATATGATCATTATTGAAAAATGTTAATTATGTATATATGAGTGAATAACTATGATAAATACAATTAATATATAAAAAAAATACATAAATTAATTAAGATAACAGTAATGAATAATTACATATATATTAATGAGTATAATAAATAAATAAATATGTTAAACTAACAACAAATTGATTAAATGACAATGATCATAATGGCATATATAATAATCATATAAACATGTAAACACACGACACACACCAAACACACACATAATCAACACAACACACACACACTATCACCACGCTACAACACACTATATAATACTATTATTAATTTACATGATCATAATAAGCAAAGGTAAATCACAACAAACAATAATGATAAAAATAGTAGATAAATACAATAACAACTATGTAGTTATTTATAATATAGATTAATTATTAAATACAATTATGATAATCATTATATATATATATATATTAATATGAATAATTATGATACATATAAATAGATAACATATGCTTATAAATTAAGAAAACAAAAAAGGGAGTAAGAGTGGGACTGGCGGAATGTATATCACATACAAATGAGTAAAACTCAATTTATGTAATTAGGATGGCCATTATCGGAGGACCCCAGAAGAAAATATTTCTGGGCAGAAATAAAAGAGGGAATAAGAAAAAAAAAAAGAAAGAGTAAAAAAACGTCCGATTAAATTATGCATAGTGAGATATGACAGCGCCATTGACACGGATACTTTATTATGGGAAGTTTAAAAAGGATCTTGCAACGAAGTTTTGTCGTTATTAAGATTCAGGAAGAAAAAGTTTCCAGAGAAGAGGGAGAAAAATTGTTTTGAAAAACCTATAACTAGGTACGTGGGACTTTTTGTTGTTGTTGTATTCAGACTGTGAGGGTGTGTTGTTATAAGTGGATTTGGGGTTTGTATTTGTGTACGTGTATACCTATGTCTGTATATTTATCCGTTTACATATATTCATATATATATATATATATATATATATATATATATATATATGTATATATATATATATATATATATATATATATATATATAT
>NW_020869701.1:92911-95411 GCF_003789085.1 Penaeus vannamei | reverse complement strand
ATATATACACACATCTATCTATCTATCTATCTATCTTTATCTATCTGTCTATACACACATCACACACCACACACACACACAACACACACACACACACACACACACACAACACACACACACACACACACACACACACAGTAATATATATATATATATATATATATATATATATATATATATATATATATATATATATATTATATATGTATATGTAATTACATCACACACACACACACACACTACACACAACACATATATATATATATAACTATATATATATACATATATATATATATATATATATTATACGATTAAAAAAACGCTAAAAATGATCAGATAAGAGTAAGTATAATAAAAAAAAAACATCCGAACGAGATAGAATAAACAGACAAATAAGATTTCGACAAATACATTCTCTCTTTTCATTTAAGGAATAATTGTCTTCGTTATTCGTTATTTTCTAAAAAGTATTTGCTTCTGAGAGGTAGAAAAAAGTTAATGAATATTTAATCTCGCAGAAACACATTTCCAGATAAAAGATTCTCGTATAAAGTTTAAGAAAGAGAGATCTAAAAAAAAAATACAATTAATAATTGAAATAAATAAACAAAATTAATTGATTAATAATATAGTACAAAAGAAGAACAAATAAAAAAGGAAGGTCTTCAGAGGAGGAATTTTAAGAACCCCCTCCCCCAAAAAAATGATTTAAATGTGAACTTAGGTCAGATCACCAATTCAGCTTCAGGAAAAAAAAAAAAAAAAAAAAAAAAAAACGCTTCTATATGCATTTGTTTACGTGAAACAAGATCTCCGTTTTATGAATGGATGCGAAGATAAAGAAAGAGTAAATAAGAGAGAGAGAGAGAAGTTTACAAGGGGTTGAAGTTCTCGAGGACAGGGGAGGGGGAGGGGGGGATGGGGAGAGGGGGGGGCTTAGTGCTTATATTGAGACTACTCTCAAGAGCGTTAATGCATATTTGTCAGATACCCTTTATCATTTCCATTATTTCCCCCACCCTTCTTATCCTTTTTGTTATTCTCCTCTCTCCCTCACACCTTCCCTATCTCTCTAACCCTCTAATCCCCCCTCCATTACTTTCTTCCAACCCCTTACCCCCTTCATAACAACCCTTACCCCTTTATTACAACCCCTTTACCCCATTTCTTCTCCATTACTTTCCCAACTTCCCCTTCTCAGCCCCTCCATTATTTTCTCCTTCCACCTCTCCCCTCTAAGTCAATCCCAACTCCCTTACCATTTTTTATTACTTTCTCAACATTTCTCACTCCCTTCCAGTAGATTCTCCAACACTTCCACCATTTTATTACTTTCTCCAACATTTCTTACCCCTTTCAGTAAATTCTCACCTCTCTTCCTCCCATTCCCTCCCGCCCCACTCCTCACCGCCCCCCATCTCTCCCATCCTCTCCAACTCCCACACTAGCTTCTCCCTACCCTCTCTCACTCTCACTCACTCACCTTCCCCACATCCCCTTCTCCCTCACCCTCCCTACTCTCCCAAACCCCTCCCCACTCTCCCTATCTCTCCCCAACACTCCCCAAACCCCTCCCCACCCCACCCTACCTCTCCAAACCCTCTCCACTCTTACTCACTCCTCCCCCCACGTCCCCTCCTCTCCCTCACCCTCCCTACTCTCCCTCACCCTGCCCAACCTCTCCCAAACCTCCCCACCCCATCCTATCTCTCCCCACCCTTCCCTACCTCTCCCTCTCTCCCCGACATGCTCGCCCACTCCCTCCCACCCCTCCTACCTTCTCCCAACCCCTCTCCCACTCTCGGCCCAACCCGCTCCCAACCCCCCCCCTTCTCGAGGCAACCTACCAGAGTGTGACGAGGGAGGAGTTCCCTGCAGAAGATGCAAGAACTTCCGACTTCACTGTGTTACTTTAGACAGGTGATGCGCCACATCTAAGAGAAAGGGGAAGATGTGGTGGACTTGGAGATCGGGAGGAGAGAGTATAGGATGGATTTGCTCGCTGTCTTGTCTGTCTCTATCGGTTGATCTATTTATCCGTCTTTCTCTTTCTTCTTTTTTTTTCTTTCTTTTTTCTTTCTCTGCCTCTGTCTGTCTGGTCTCTCTGTCTCCTGTCTCTTACTCTCTTACTCCTCTCTCCTCTCTCTCTTTCTTTCTCTAATCTCTCTCTCTCTTCTCTCTCTATCCTCGACCCGTCTCTCTCTCTCTCTCTCCTTTCTTTCTTTCTCTCTCTATCGTCCCTCTCTCTCTCTTTCTCTCATGTATAACAGTTACTGATCAAGAAAAGGGGATTAGGGGAAGGACATAAAGTAGAGACCCTAAGAATCTTTGTTTGTAAGTTCCAATTAAACGGTGAGGAATACCTGTACCTTCCGTTCAGCTGAAATGAACGCTCCTAGACGTAAAAAAAAAAAAACATCAGACGTAATGAGAATATAATAATAAAAAAATAAGAAAAAGAAAGAAAATATTATTTTTTAAAAATGCGCCGACATATATC
>NW_020869701.1:82911-90411 GCF_003789085.1 Penaeus vannamei | reverse complement strand
TATAAATATAATATAATATATATATATATATATATGTATTATATATATAATATATATATATACATATATATATATATAGTACAATACATATATAAATAGATAGATAAGCAGATAGATACATAGATACATACATACATGCATACATATATATATACATATGCATTTGATTAACTTTGTGGCTACGGATTCTCTCTAAAGCAGTTTCCTAACCCCATGATCGTGACCTTAAATGGGGGTCACCAGGTTTTTCTGAGGGTCACCAGAGGGTCTTAAAAGAATAATGAAAAGAATTTATAGCTAGATATATTGGTAAAAGTTAATTTTTTTTTTTTTTTTTTTATTGACACGTTTATTGGAATTTATGTATTGGTCATATACCTATAAAAGTATAGAAATAACGCAAGCTAACATACAGCTGCAAGTATAACTACCATGAAAATGGTTGGATATATTACAGTGTCACACGTTTAGGGTCGCTAAATCCAGGCTAAACGACCGGTTTGTTATTGTGCGAGACGGACCCAAAGAATATTCGTACACTTGACATGCATAAAGAAAGAAATGCATATTTATCAGTCTAGACATGCATATCAACCGGGCAAATAGATAGTTAAATTAGACATGCTATCAACCGGGCATAGATGGTTAAATTTAGACATGCATATCACGGGGCAAATAGATAGTTAAATGTATATCTATCAGATATATAGACAGATATGCCTTTATTTTAATTCTGCATCTGTATTTATGGAAATTCATTGGGTCGGGACTGGCACACTTTTAACAAACCGGCTGCAAGACCTGAAAAGTTTGGGAAACACTGATCAAAAGCAAACATTCAACATTTTTTTGCCTATTTCCTCTATAAAGGAGATTAGGAATGAAATGGCTCGAGAGTTTACGGCAAAAATAATCTACATATTAACATCTCAGAGTTTAAATCTTAAGAAAATTTTGTAAAAACTTCTAGACACTTTAACAAACTCTGTGTCTGTGTTTGTTTGTTTGTTTTGTTAGTGTGTGCGTGTGTTTATATATACATACATATAGATATATATACATATATATATATATATATTATATATATACAGAGAGAGAGAGAGAGAGAGAGAGAGAAAGAGAGAGCGAGAGAGAGGGAGAGAGCAAGAGAGGGTATAAATGCACAATTAGTACAATATATAAGATTTTTACCCAATCCCAAATTGCTTTATATGCTGTTATGGTTATGTTGCTAAGAGAATCAAGATGGAAGGGTGGTTATAATAAACCTTATTTCTCCCCTAATGTGAACTCAGCCATAAGACAAGGGTTAGGTTTAACTCAAGGTAGTTTGAACCAGGTAGCTCCACTTCGTCTTGATGAAAATCCTAGTTGGCAACTTCCACACTAAGCCCCGCCTCCATACCTTAAGCATTGCAAATATCAAGTACTTTTCATTTCTTTATCTTTATTCTATTTATCTATCTATCTATCTATACTTTTTTTTTGGGGGGGAGTTCGTTTTCGTTTATTATTCTACCATTGTTACTGAACCATTTTAAAAAATAATGCACTGAAAAAAAAAACAAACATAAAACATCGCACAGATCAACCGGTTAAAATAAAGGGGCGGAGCTAATGACGTCATCACTTTTAGCCAATGAGAGTGCGCTGTGAGATATCAAAATAAGTAAATAATTATTTGTTTAATTAACTCGATATTGTTATAAGTACCAGAAGTAGAACAAAATTTTTTCCTCTTTTATTTATGATAACGATGATTTCCCCATCACTGTCAGCTTTCAAAATACGCCTGGGAAAAGGTCAATTTCATTTTTGGGTTCAACTGGAAAAATGGAATTATGGCAACCTAGTCATATGTTATTTGGATTTAGCATGGTAATCTAAGAGAAACTCAGTAGTTAAAAACAAACAGAAAATAATAATAACGTGAATTTCTGTGGTAAAGTATTGTTAAGATTGTGAAATATATTATTGTTCATCAAAGATATATTGCAGTTGAGTTTGTTATCAAAATCCGTTTGTTGATTCCTTCCTGTGCCATTAATATCAATCCTGCTCTTCAATTGTCGTCATTTAATACTCGCACTGAATACAAAACCCAGGAATATTCAGTATTCACCTCTTAAACAAACAAACAACAAACAAAAGAATTTATGATAGAAAAAAAAACAAATCAACATAGTGTCTTTTACGCCATTCAACTCCTCAGTATCCACTATATATATGTATATATATGAAAGAATTAGATCATAGTCTCATTTTAAGCCATTCACTCACAAAAATAAAAAAATCTTTAGTATGATTTCATTCAAGATTAAAACTAATACAAATAGTCGAAAGAGAAGGAAGTGAGAATATGTTGCAAGATGAGACTTATCAGACAGCTGGTAACTTAAGGAGCTTTCGAGGTTTTTTTTTGCTCGAAGGGAAATAGGAAGGGGGGAGGGGGGGGGAGGACATAGCAAGTCGGAAGATTAATGATGATGATTCAGTGTTTTAGAGGGAAGTAAATTACGGTTAAAAGAGATGGTAAAGAATGTTAACAATTCTGGATGTTTTTTTTTCTAAGTTTCTATTCATCTATTTTTTTTTATTACTCTTTCTCTTTCTCTAATTTCTCTTCTCTCTCTGTCTCTGTCTATTCTCTCTCTCTCTGTCTCGTCTCTCTCTCTCTCTCTTCTCTCTCTCTCTCACTCACTCTCTCGCTCTCTTTCTCTCTCTGTCTCCTCTCTCTCTCTCTCTCTCTCTCTCTCTCTCTCTCTCTCTCTCTCTCTTCTCTCTCTCTCTCTCTCTCTCTCTCTCTCTTCTCTCTCTCTCTCTCTCTCTCTCTCTCTCTCTCTCTCTCTCTCTCTTCTCTCTCTCTTCTCTCTCTCTCTCTCTCTCTCTCTCTCTCTCTCTCTCTCTCTCTCTCTCTCTCTCTCTCTCTCTTCACCTCTCTCTCTCTCTCTCTCTCTCTCTCTTCTCTCCTCTCTCTCTCTCTCTCTCTCTCTCTCTCTCTCTCTTCCTCTCTCTCTCCCTCCTCCTCCCTCCCTCCCTCTCCCTCCCCTCCCTCCCTCCCTCTCTCCCCCCCTCTCTCTCCCTCCCTCCCCCTCCCCCCCTCCCTCCTCCCCTCCTCTCTCTCCCTCCCCTCCTTCCCTCTCTCACTATTTCTTCTTTTTAACTGGACATAATATCGCGATTAATATCAAGGTCACGAGGATCAAGTAGATAATAAACTTCAAAGCTTCACGTTTATCAACTAAGCAAACTTTGAAACACAGGATAAAGTGAGGATTTAGAGAGTTCTGATCAGTGACAAGGAAGTATAAAGGATATTGAATGACAGCGTAATAGAGAGCAGATGACGCGTTCTGATCGGAGATTAGTTGGAATCGCGTCTTTGATCGATACATGTCAACCATTTTAGTTTTTTTTTTTTTTTTTTTTTTTTTTTTTTTTGCGAAGTTACCCCTTCAAGTGTATACGTTTTCCCTTACGTTAGCATGAACTCTGTGATGTGAAAGAGAAAGAAAAAAAAATGTATTAAAAAAGAAAAGATAATAATTCGTGCTCCTCCGATATCAAGAGATCAGATTCTCAGTTTGTTTATTAATTCTGTTCCGAGAAACGACCCTTAAGCACGCGTGACGTCATCATCATCGCCAGCCAATCAGCGCGCGTGACGTCATCATCATCACCAGCCAATCAGCGTGCATGACGTATCATCGCCAGCCAATCAGCGCGCGTGACGTCATCGTCATCGCCAGCCAATCAGCGTGCGTGACGTCATCATAATTGCCAGCCAATCAGCGCGCGTCACGTCATCATCGCCAGCCAATCAGCGCACGTGACGTCATCATCATCGCCAGCCAATCAGCGCGCGTCACGTCATCATCATCGCCAGCCAATCAGCGCGCGTGACGTCATCATCATCGCCAACCAATCAGCGCGCGTCACGTCATCATCGCCAGCCAATCAGCGTCGCTCCAGAAGATTCACACTCTCCTGCCGACGTAAATAAGGCAGAACGAGCGCCTAATCCAATCATGTCAGGCCCTTGTTACGTCGACGCCTGGCGAAGTGCAACAGGAAAAGTCTAAGGTAAAAAGGGAGAGGAAACTAAGAGATTACCTTGTTAATACGCGTTTAAAAATGGGCAGAGGAAAGCCTTGTTCGGTTCACGTCCTTCATCGAGAGTGAACGAAACCTCGAGGTGTTTTGATCTGGATTTCGCTTCGTTTCTTATCATTTCATTCGTTTGTTTGTTTGTTTTTTAGTATGTCTAATCCTTCTGGCAAACAATAGCTAATGCACAGACAAATACACACTCCTTTATGACCGACTGAAAGCTTTAATCTCACATTTTTATAGTCTTGTTGCACAATAAGGATATGTAGTTCATTATTATTATTGTTATTATTATTATCATTATTTTATTATTATATTATTTATTATTATTATTATTATTATTATTATTATTATTATTATTATTATTATTATTATTATTATTATTACCTATTTATTTTCTTTTTTATAGAGCTATACGTATCCTTTTTCATTATTATACATCTCATCTCTTTACTGGCGTTACTTTATGTCTCTCAGATTACGTGTGATTAGGTTTTATATCTTGTTGATTTAAGCTTATGAATAAAACACTCAATTCGTCGCGTTATTTGAAGCTTCAATTTTTCTCTATTTTTCACTTTCATTAAACTTTTATCAATATTTAACGGAAACCAAAGGAGAAATTTTCCGTAATAAGTACTAGTACGTATGATACAAATATAACTTTTTTTTTTTTTTTTTTGAGTTTTGGGGCTTTCAATTATAAATCATCAGTGAGCGATAAGGTGAAAATGCCATTATTATAAAACACCGGACGAAGCTAAAATTGTAATCAAAATAATGTCAGATAATGAAAAAATAAAAGAAATATCTTATTGATACAAAAATATTAAATCGTGCCTTTTGTTTTGTCTATCACTGAAAATTGTCTCACTAATCCGTAAAAAAAAGTAGTTTAAGAACCGCTTAAAATTGAGGAAAAGTATATTTCATTGTATATCCATTTCTTCGTTATATATAGACGCAATAATACGAAGATATATTCGTCCATAGCAGTTTTCAGACCAAATACCCAACGAAATATATTAAATATTTCGTTAATACAAGATTTCATCTATAACATGACGGTTTATGTTCAGGTTAATGGAATAAAATCATGAGATAAAATTGATTAACATGGACATATCGATTATTATTATTATTATTATCATTATTATAATTGCCATTATGTTATCATTCACATTGTTATTAATGACATTATCACTATCGTTTATGTTATGGACGGAAGTTTGAATAAACAAAGCGTTTTATTATCTTATTTTCAGGAAACTGATTAGAAAACATCCAGAAGTTATTAGAAAAATACGGAGGTATATGAATTTTATTTTATATTTGTATTTCTTTCCATGTAGCTTTATCTTTCTTTACTTTCTCCGTTTCTTTCTTTTCTTTTCTTTCTTCTTCTCTTTCGCAAAGTCGGATGCAGTAAGAATTGCATTCCATATTACATCGTTTTATCTTTCCGTATATCTTCATTCTTCTTTCCTCCGTTTTATTTCCATCCTTCCTTCTTCTCTTCCTATTTTCTTTCCATATATCCTTTTCCTTCTTCTCTCTTCCTATTTTTTTCCTTCCTCTTTTCTATTTTCTTTCCTTCCTTCTCTTCCTATTTTCTTTCCTTTCCTTCTTCTCTTCCTACTCTCTTTCCATATATCCTCATCATTCTTTCCTCCTATTCCCCTTCTTTCTCTTCTTCTTCTCTTTCCATACATCTCCATCTTCTTTCTTCCCCTTCTTCTCTTCTTCTTCTCAAATTGTTCCCCTTTCTTCCTCCTTCTCCAATTTTTCCCCTTTCTTCCTCTTCCTCCTCCTCTTCTTCTCAATTTTCCCCCTTTCTTCCTCCTCCTTCTCTCCTTCTTCTCCAATTTTCCCCCTTTCTTCCTCCTCCTCCTTCTCCTCTTCTTCTCCATCGCCATGCCGGATGCAAGCTTATGCCACCATCTTGTCATAGAACAAATATAAATACGGACGGTATATGAATTTTATTTCATATTACTTTATATTTTCTTTCCATATAGCTTTATCTTCTTTCCCTCCGCTTCTTTCTTTTCTTCTCTCTTCTTCTTTCTTTCGCAAAATCCTCATCTTTTCTTTCCTCCAATTTTTCCCCCTTTCTCTCCTCCTTCTCCTCCTCTTCTCCAATTTCCCCCCTTTCCTGCTCCTCCTTCTCTTCTTCTTCTCCAATTTTTCCCCTTTCTTCCTCTTCCTCCTCCTCCTCTTCTTCTCAAATTTTCCCCTTTCTTCCTCCTTCTTCTCTTCTTCTTCTCCAATTTCCCCCTTTCTTCCTCCTCCTCCTTCTCCTCCTCTTCTTCTCCATCGCCATGCCGGATGCAAGACTATGCCACCATCTTGTCATAGAACAAATATAAATACGGACGGTATATGAATTTTATTTCATATTACTTTATATTTTCTTTCCATATAGCTTTATCTTTCTTTCCTCCGCTTCTTTCTTTTCTTCTCTTTCTTCTTCTCTTTCGCAAAATCCTCATCTTTCTTTCCTCCAATTTTTCCCCTTTCTTCCTCCTCCTTCTCCTCTTCTTCTGAAAATTCCCCCTTTTCTTCCCTCCCTCCTTTCCTCCTCTTCTCCAATTTTCCCTTTTCTTCCTCTTCCTCCTCCTCCTCTTCTTCTCCATTTTCCCTTTCTTCCTCCTTCTTCTCTTCTTCTTCTCCAATTTCCCCCTTTCTTCCTCTCCTCCTTCTCCTCCTCTTCTTCTCCTTCGCCATGCCGGATGCAAGACTATGCCACCATCTTGTCATAGAACCAAAAGTTTCCCTTGCTACATTCCCCAGCCAATTATGTCAGCTGGCGAACTTCTCCAATAGAAAGTCTGTCTCTGATGTTGACATGACAAATTGATGAATGAGAGATGAGCCTGAATCAACGAGGTGAATGAGAGGCGGTTGCGTTGCGAATACTTAGGTATATACGTATGTACGATAGGTAGAAAGGGGGAAGGGTGAATAGTATGTGTGTGTTTGTGTGTGGTAGTGTGTGTGGTGTGTGGTGTGTGGTGTGTGTGTGTGTAGGTGTGTTGTGTGTGTGGTGTGTGTGTGTGTGTGTGTGTGTGTGTTGTGTGTGTGTGTGTGTGTGTGTGTGTGTGTGTGTGTGTGTGTGTGTATGTGTAGTGTGTAGGTGTGTGTTTTGGCATGTTAAAATTCATTTCATTGTCGATTTTTCCTAATTCAAAACCTCCCAGAAGAAACTCAAAAGTATTTGCCATTACTCCATTTCCTCTTTGGTTTTCTTTATTCATATATAGAATAATTATGAAACTAAATAACATAGAGAAAAAAAAATGGTTTATATACAGCGACGAACCGTGTGCCTGTTAATAAGATTAGATTAATAGGATATAAAACCTAATCACATGTAATCTGAGTGATATT
>NW_020869701.1:70899-76816 GCF_003789085.1 Penaeus vannamei | reverse complement strand
GGAGGAGAGAGAGAGAGCGACGAGCGAGGAGAGCGAAAGAGATGATGAGACGAGAGAAGTGAGAGGATGAGAGAGAGCGAGAGAGAAGATGAGACCTGGGGAGAGAGAGAAGATGATAAAAAATAAGAAAGACAGAGAAGACAAGCAAAGCTGAGAGAGACAGAGAGAGAGAAATGAGGAGAGGAGAGAGAGAGAGAGGAGAGAGGCGAGTGAGAGAGAGAGAGGATAGAGAGAGGGAGAGAAGAAGAGAGGGAGAGAGAGATGTGAGAGTGAGAGAGAGAGAGAGAGAATGGAGAGATGAAGAGAGAGAGAGAGAGAGAGGAGGAAGGAGAGAGAAAGAGGGAGAGAGAGAGAGAGAGAGGAGAGAGAGAGAGAGAGAGAGAGAGAGAGAGAGAGAGAGAGAGAGAGAGAGAGAGAGAGAGACAGAGAAGTGAGAGAGAGAGACGAGAGAGGAGAGGAGAGAGGAGAGAGAGGAGAAGAAGAGAGAGAGAGAGAGAGACAGGACGAGGAAGAAAAGAGACGACAAGAGAGATGAGGGAGAGAGAGAAGAGAGAGAGAGAGAGAGAGAGAGAGAGAGAGAGAGAGAGAGCAAAGAGAGAGGAGGAGAGAGGAGAGAGAGAGGAGAGAGAGGAGAGAGAGAGAGGAGAGAGAGAAAGAGAGAGAGAGAGAGGAGAGAGAGAGAAGAAGAGACAGAGAGACAGAGACAGAGAGAGGACAACGAGATAGAAAGAGAAGCAGAGACAGAGAGACAGAGAGACAAAGAGAGAGAGAGAAGAGAGAGAGAGAGGAGAGACGAGAGAGGGAGAGAGAGAGAGAGAGAGGAGAGAGAGAAGAGAGAGAGAGAGAGAGAGAGACAGAGTGACAAAGAGGAGAAGAGAGAGACGAGAGAAGAGAGAGAGAAGAGAGAGAGAGAGAGAGAGAGAGAGAGAGACGAGAGAGAGAGAGAGAGAGAGAGAGAGAGAGAGAGAGAGAGAGAGAGAGAGAGAGAGAGAGCGAGAGAGAGAGAAGAGAGAGAGACAGAGAGAAGAGAGAGAGAGACAGAGAGAGAGAGAGAGAGAGAGAGAGAGAGAGAGAGAGAGACAGAGTATCAAGAGAGAGAGAGCGAGAGAGAGACAGAGAGAAAGAGAGACAGAACAGAGACAGAGAGACAAAGAGCGAGAGAAAGAGAGAGAAAGCAAAAAGCATATCGCAAAATTGTCCCCAAAACCCACGTCAGAATATTTGCACGTTCTGCTTGCAATCACTGAGGCGCGGACCCGCTTAAAGGAACTGGAAACTAATGGTTAAATGAAAACAAATTGTAGAATGTTCTTTGAATAGTATATATATATATATATATATATATATATATATATATATATATATATATATATACTGTGTGTGTGTGTGTGTGTGTGCTGTGTGTGTTGTGTGTGTGTGTGTGTGTGTGTGTGTGTGTGTGTGTGTGTGTGTGTGTGTGTGGTGTGTGTGTGTCTGTGTGTGTGTGTGTGTGATGTGTGTGTGTGTGTGTGTGTGTGTGTTGTGGTGTTGTATGCATGTACACATACATATATCTTTTATATGCATATATGTGTCAATATATGTAAACATGTACATAATATATCTTTGTTTTTACAAACATGCACATACACGTAGTTTCTCCGTTTTAAAACAAGAAGAAGAAGAAGAAATAATTGAAAACAAGAAGGAAATAAAATGAAATAATAGAATAATAATAGAAAAACAAGAAGGAAAGAAAAATAGAAGTAATAGAATAATAATTAGAAAATCAAGAAGGAAAAAATATAAATAATAGAATAATATCGAAAAACAAGAAGGAAAAAATTTGAAATAATAGAATAAACAATAGAAAAACAAAAAGGAAAAAAATAGAAAAATACAATAATATAGAAAAAAAAGAAAAAAAAAATTAAAATAGCAAGGAAAAAAATAGGAAAAAAATTACAAAAAAAAAACTAATAGAAAAAAAACAATAGAAAAAACCAATTAGAAACCCTAGGAACCAAACCTGAACCGGGAGTAACAATTACCTCGC
Organism: Penaeus vannamei; assembly: GCF_003789085.1. Lineage (NCBI taxonomy): Eukaryota > Metazoa > Arthropoda > Malacostraca > Decapoda > Penaeidae > Penaeus > Penaeus vannamei. The sequence continues at coordinate 74,781 of NW_020869701.1, read as the reverse complement.
TCACCTCAGCAGCCACCGAGCGACGAGGGGGAAGCGGCGAGGGGAAAGCGGGACCCCTTTCCCCTCGCGAAGCATCAAAGGACGAGGGGAAACGCCGAGAAGGGAGAGAGGGGAACACGGGTGACCTCAGCTGTTAGAGCAGGGGGAGGGGTGAGGGAAGGGGGAGGGGGAAGGGAAGGGGAAGTGGGGTGGGGGAGAAGGAGGGACACGGGTGACCTTAGCTGCTTAGGGGGGCAGGGAGGGGTGAGGGGAAGTGTGAGGGTGAGGGGAGAAGGAGGATGAGGGAGGGGAAAGGGGGAGGGGAAACGCGAAAGGAGAGAGGGAGACACGGGTGACCTCAGCTGCTAGAGAGGGGGGAGAGGGGTGAGGGGAAGGGGAAGGGTGAGGGAGGAGGGGAAGGAGAAGGGGGAGGGGGAAACGCGAAAGGAGAGAGGGGGACACGGGTAACCTCAGCTGCTGAGAGAGGGGGGAGGAGGGGGAGGGGGAAGCGGGAAGGGGTTAGGGGAGTAGGGAGGGGGGAGGGTGAGAAGGAGGGGGAAGGGGGAATGGGGAGGGTGAGGGGAGAGGAGGACACGGGTGACCTCAGCTGCTAGAGGGGGGAGGAGGGGTGGGGGAAGGGGGAGGGGGAGAAGGAGGGGGGGAGGGACACGGGTGACCTCAGCTGCTAGAGGAGGGTAGGGGGGGTGATGGGAAGGGGGGAGGGGCGGGTGAGGGAGGGGAGGGGAGGGGCAGGACACGGGTGACCTCAGCTGCTAGAGAGGGGGAGGGGTTGGCGGGGTGAAGGGGAAGGGGAAGGGAGGAGGAGGAGGGGAGAGGAGGGACACGGGGTGACCTCAGCTGCTGGAGAGGTGGGAGGGGTGGGGGGCAGGATGATAGGTGGGGTGAGGGGAGTGGAGGGGAGAGGGGGTGGGGAAGGGGTGGGGAAGGGGGAAGGGGAAGGGTGGGGAAGGGGAAGGGGTGAGGTGGTAGGGGTGGGTGAGGGGAGAAGATGGACACGGGTGACTTCAGCTGTAGAAGGAGGAGGAGGAGGGGTGAGGGGAAGGGGAGGACGTGAGGAGAAGGGGGTGGGGGCGAGGGAGTGGAGGGGAGGAGGTAGGGGTCAGGGGAAGGGTGAGGAGTGAGGGGAGTGGGAGGGGGGAACGCTAGAAGGAGAGGACACGGTACTTCAGGGTAGAGAGGAGGAGAGAGGGGTGAGGGGAAGGGGGAAAGGAGGGAGAGGAGGACACGGTGACTCAGTGCAGAGAGGGGGAGGAGGGAGGGATGAGGGAAGGAGGGGAGAGAGAAGTTACTGAACTTCTCTGCTCGTGGGATGACTTTGATGAAGGGGAAATCATGAAAGAAAATGAATAAAAAAGGGTGGATGGAGAAGAGTGGATAAGGATAAAAGACGATAAGGCATCATGAAAATTTGTTTTATTCTACGAGTGAAATACAGAAGAAATTAAATTAAATTGATAGAATGACAATGATAATAAAAGTGAAAACAATATAATAGGATTGACACTGATACAAGGAATTATATCTTAAATAAATGATGGATAATAATAATAATAATCGATAACAACTGTGATAATGATATTAACAAAAACAGAATCACATAAATGATTGCACCAACAACAGCAATAGCTAATATCACCCGATAAGCTTATCAAAAATAACAATAACAATAATGATGATAATATCAACAACAACAACAGCAACAACAACAACAACGACAACGACAACAACAACAACAACAACAACAACAAACAACAAACAACAACGACGACGACGACGACAACAACAACAACAACAACAGCAACAATAATTACAACAACAACAACGACGACAACAACAACAAACAACACAACAACACCAACAACAACAACAACAACAAAATAATTACAATTATCTTGAACACGGTTGAAATATCCCTTACAGCCACTACATAGTTATTTCTAAGAACTGTTATCAACTGAAATGGAGAACAACAGCAGAGAAACAACACCAAAGTTCATAACAACACGGATATCTGGAACTGTTGATAGCATCCATGAGAGGATAACAGCTGTTGCAAGAAAGGGTTATATTTTCGTTATGTAAATATAAATAAAGGATTTGTTAAAGATTACGTATTGTTGCGAAATGCGAAGGTTTAGTGAAATTTTATCATTGTTGGTAAATGTAAAGTTTGGAATAATGATGTGTTGTTTTTTTTTCTTTTTTTTTTTTTGTATCATTATAGAATTTAGACAAGGAAATGTAAAAGTGTTTTTTAAATAAAATCCTTTGTGTTGTTAATATGCTTTATGTAAGTTAACTGAGGAAATCTGGGAGATTATTGTCGTCATTGTTAGTATAATTATAGAATTTAGCTGAAATGATATAAAAGTATAAAAAATAATTAATGTTGTCGATGATATAAAACTTATTCTGGCACTTCATTTAGAAGATTTTTTTTTTTCTTTTTTTTTTTTTGTTTCTTTTTTTGTCTCACTCTTTGTACATATATGAAAACCGTGTCTTAACGAGATTTCAAAAGTGAAATCAAAATTAACCCGACGGATTATAACTAAATCAAACTATCACATCATAAAACTCATAACTTACTTCATAACAGTGAAAAAATAGAACAGAGACTGGTGAACAATAACTAGATTATAACTGTCACATCATAAAACTCATTATCATAACACAATTCATAAACAGTAAGAAACACAGAACAGAGACTGGTGAACAATGACTAGATTATAACTGTCACATCATAAAACTCATAACATCATAACATAATTCATAACAGTAAAAAACACAGAACAGAGACTGGTGAACAATAACAAAAATATAACTATCACATCATAAAACTCATATCATAACATAATTCATAACAGTGAAAACACAAAACAGAGACTGGTGAACAATAAATAAATTACAACTATCACATCATAAAACATAACATCATACCATAATTCAGTAACAGTAAAAAAAAAAAACACATAACAGAGACACTGACAAGCAAAGTGCTCAATTTCCTCATAACGAACTATTAACTCAACAGACTATACATGCCACAGTCTCCATCCCATTGACATGACATCCCTGACATGACAAGATCGTGCCAGAACCTACTCAACGTTCAAGGCCAGCTAATATGTAAATTAGGCACGAGTAAATTACTTGAACTTCTCTGTTCGTGGGATGACTTTGATGAAGGGGAAATCATGAAAGAAAATGAATAAAGAGGGTGGATGGAGAAGAGTGGATAAGAAACGACAGAAGATAAGCATCACTGAAAATTTGTTTTATTCTTCGAGTGAAATACAGAAGAAAATTAAATTAAATTGATAGAATGACAATGATAATAAAACTGAAAACAATATAATAGGATTGATACTGATACTAGGAATTATATCTTAAATAATGATAATAATAATAATAATAATGATAATAACAGTGTTAATAATATTAACAAAAACAGAATCACATAAATGATTGCACCAACAACAGCAAGCTTGTCAAAAACAACAATAACAATAATGATGATAATAATAATAATAATAACAACAACAACAACAACAACAACAACAACAACAACAACACAACAACAACAACAACAACAACAACAACAACAACAACAACAAACAACAACACAACAAACAACAACAACAACAACAACAACGACAACAACAACAACAACAGCAACAATAATTACAATTATCTTGAACACGGTTGAAATATCCCTTACAGCCATACAAGCCATAGTTATTTCTAAGAACTGTTATCAACTGAAATGGAGAACAACAGGCAGAGAACAACACCAAAGTTCATAACAATACGGATATCTGGAACTGTTGATAGCATCCATGAGAGGAAATAAACAGCTGTTGCAAGAAAGGGTTATTTTCG
>NW_020869701.1:58399-60899 GCF_003789085.1 Penaeus vannamei | reverse complement strand
CCTCACACAAAGCCAACCAAACTGTAAGTTAACTTTTGATGTAGTAATTATGTAAATCAGTTTTTTTAAACTCTTGTATCCAGATAACTTTCTTTTTATTGTATTTGTATAAAGCTTTCCTAGAGCTGAAATTTAAGACATTAGAATTTTATATGCTTAGTCATTCCATCTTGGGAAAGTTTGAGCCCTGATATAAAAGATAAGTAAAATTTTGAATGATGGGCTATGTTCAACTATAGACAGATTTGATTGCCTTTCTACGATTCTACTCAAACTCTGTTAAAAGTTAGAATATTAGCAGGTAATAGTGAATATAATTCTAGAAAATGTAGGATTAAATATTTTGATTTATTAATCATAAAATACCTAATTGCTAAATTGTTTGTGGAGAATGCTATTCACCTTTCTCAGTTATATCAAATGTTTTTTTTAGACATTTATCATTTACATCAGTAGAATATTTCAAAAATCCTTTTTATTTTTCTGTGTGCATTATGGGGGAGGGAAGTCATTTTGAACAATTTCTTTCACAAGCACAAAGCATACTGACACAGATACTCCTGCAACAGAACCTGCGCAGGGAAAGAGCTAGCGCTTCTTCCGAGAGTGGAGTGCCAGCATCGCCTAATGGTGGATTCTCATCCCTCACCCACCAAAGTGATTCGCTGTCTCTGCCAGGCACACCTCTCAGTAATGCCTCGGTGATCAGTAGGTCATCCGATGCCTCCGTGAGCTCGGCATCATCCACCCGTGCACTTCTGTCGCACCCCACTGATGGATTTCCTTCCAGTGTGGTTTGAATGTTCACTACGTAGTGGAAGTAGTCGTTGCTTTATTTTTTTCCTCTTTTTTTTCTATTATTATGATGACTGTCATTCTCAAATTTATGTCACAAATGATACTTATCACAATATGAATTGTGAGGTCTTTTGTATTTTTGTTAAGCTTTTTTTAAATTTTGCAATATGGAAAGTGAAAGAATTCACAAGATTTGCACATATAAGCCAGATGCATGCAATACTGCTTTTGTCATAAGTAGGGAATTCTTTTTAATACTGAGACGAGATCTGTCATTAATTGTATTTTAAGTATTTCAGTCATTTTTGTCTTTATCATTCATTTTTCTTGTACAGCATAGAGTTGGTGCATAAAAAAACTCAGTATGTATAAATTGTAAAGACTGCAAAATTATCATAGTATTGTCAGTGTATTATTTATATTTGGGTCAATCACAGGGTGTGGGGGTTATTTTCTCTATTTACATAATTTAGCAAATTGTTCTATATGGGTAAACCAAATACAGAATTCTGGTCAATGTTTGCTTTAGATATAATCCAATGAAAATTGTTAGGTTACTATTAAAAAGACATTAGTTTCACCGATCAAAACAAATTATGACATTCATCCACTTTCTTTAGATCTGCAATAAATTGGGTAATTATATTTTGGCAGCAAAAGACACAAAGGAATTTTTTACTATTGTTCAAGTCAGTTTTGGCTAAGAATTATATGCCTGTGATATGAAGCGGATCTGCTGAGTCTCCTCATTCGTATATATCCGCTTGTGTTTGTAATGCTGTCATTATCCTAAAGGATTAATGTGCTTTGTCTCTCACTTTGTTCACTTGTCATATGAAAAATTCACAAGGTAATGAAATATGTCATATATAAGGGTTTAGCGTTCAACTTTCTTTTTTTTTTTCTGAAATGTATATCTTGCAAACATCAGAATATAAGAGGTATTTGCTAGGCTTGAAGTTTACTCTGATGAATCATGAATTCAAAGAGATTTTGTGACATATTAGAAGCTTTACTGTTTAAAGGGAAGATTGAAATGCAGTATTTATCATATACAGTATATGAAACTGGAGACAATATTTTTCGTGTTTTGGACAATACTGTTAAAGTTTTGCAAATGTCATAGATTTCATAAACTATTTACTGGATGAAAGAGATGCATGTAGTGTAGAAAAGGGAGTTCAGCAAACAAGGTTTGGTCATGAATTAGACACAGCATAGGTGATCTATTATTCATGTTTTCTTTGCTATTATTATTGTTATTTTTTAGTAGTAGTAGTAGTATAATATTATTACTGCTACTACTACTACTCTTACTATTGCTCTTGCTCTTGCTATTTACTACTACTCCTACTAGTACTACTATTGCTATTATTACTCTTACTACTGCTACCACTATCACTACTAGACTTACTGTTATTGTCGTTGTTATTTTTAACATTATTTTTTGCTTTTTGCTTTATTATTATTATTATTATTATTTTTATTTTTATTGTTATTATATTTTTTTTTTTTGCTTATTTATTTTTTTTTTTTTTGCTTTTACTTCATTGTTGTTTTTTTATCATTTTTGCTTTATTGTTGTAATATTTTTGCATGATTATTTTTACTAAATATTTCTGCAACACACACACACACACAACACACACGACGCGCACACACAACACAACACAACACACACACACACACACACACACACACA
>NW_020869701.1:41297-43797 GCF_003789085.1 Penaeus vannamei | reverse complement strand
AAGCCCAAAATACATCCTATCCCTGCACATCATCTCTGTCTACAATATAGTGAGGGAGTCTGCAGGGTGTTTGGTAAAAAGGAATGAAACCAGAGGTCAGAGAGAGTTCAATAATACCTTTCTGGGGGTCCAAACAGGTGATTCTGTTGGGGCCTGTGATATGCTGTCCTCCACATCGACATCTGAGTTGGGAGCACACCTCATGGCTAAAGTGGGGAGGGAGTTGAGGGAATTCTCAGTGTCATTGTCTTCTCCTTCGACTTCTTCCCCATTCTCTTCTTCCAACTCCGGCTCCTCTTCTCCAATTTCCTCCTCATCGACCTCTGCCTCTGCCTGGGGGGCTCGCAATTCCTTTTGAGGTTGTTCCTCAGGATCCAGCACTGTTTGCTGTAGGGCTGGGTCCTGGCTGCTATCAACGCCAGTGTCAACCTCTGATTTGTCCTCATCCAATAAGCTACGCGTTTCTGCCGGGTCCACAGGCTACGGACGTAAACAAGGAAATCAGTTACAAGCAAAATTCTATTCAACTGCAGCTAAGAAAATATCAAGTCACTTTCCTAAAAGACTTAAACTGTTCTTGTAAAATGGAAGAAGAAAAAGAAGACAAAGAAAAACAAATAAATACTGATTGAATTTTCAAAATGATAGATCTGCTGTCTTTCAGTCTTGCTAAAACATCACATTATTTCCAACACTTTATTCTATATTCAAAGAATAAAATCTTACTAACTTTAATTACTTTTCAACTAAATTCTGCAGACAACATGACTGCTCAACTGCAACATCATTCTAATCTAAACCACCCTTACCTTATTCTTAAATCATAATGATCTTGGCCTGCGATATTAAATATTTGACATAAAGAATTACATTTTCACAAAACCAAACTGAACCATCTTGTAACTGAACAAGAAAAAATAAAATCTATGAACATTGTGTGATATCATTACATCAAGTACTCTTAAACTAAACAGCATTCACTTCTTATGCCTTCCTCACTCTCACAGTCTGAAAATAAATACAACCTTTAAAGTTCATCAAGTTTTCAGCTTTATTTAATGCTTGAGGTACTAGTATGCATATTATGAACAACTTTAAAAACTTGAGTGACACACTAACACTGTATGTGCCTGACGTCATTAAGACTATTGTAACTTCAAAAATCATAGTTTCCTTGATCATTAAAATCCATCCACAGTAACCTCCATGCACTTCAATTAACTATAGTTCATACAAACTCTATTTCATCTAAAGGAAAGTTGTTTATGAACTATGAAATAAAGTTGAGCAGTTTGCTAAAATAACTAATCCCTTAGAACAAATACTGAGACTAAGTCTAAGATTAAAACCGAAGCATCACCACCACCAGAAATACAGATATCATTCAACTTCCCCTTTAAACATTGTCCGTAAAGTTTAAGGGCATTGAACCAAAAACTAGAAGTTTATCATACTTCCTTGTTACGCTGTCCCCCAATTTCATTCACAATTTTTACGCTGTCCTTAGAGCCAAACTGCTGCTTCTCCCGGGAATGTTTGCGGCCTGCCTTCTTCTTTGCCGAAGAAACAGGGGTGTTTGTTATGTTCTCCAACTTTGTACTTGTGACATCGTCTGTCTCCTGAGCAAGCAGAACCGACATACGCATCTGGACAGAAGACGACCATCAGAGAATAGATTAATGTTATTCGCAAATCTAACTTTCAGCAATGAAGATATTCATAAATACACTTTAGTATTAATGTTATTCATAAACACTTTAAACCCCTATGATCCAGATGACGTTATGGTCCTGTTAAGGAAAAATCTGGACCAAGGGCTGGTTGACGTGACCATGCTGTCATTAGACAAAATGGCCGTGGGCTGGGTGACGCGAACTTGGCATCATGAGCAAAGGCCAGGGTGATAGAAAAGACTTGCCACAAGTGCACAAACCTCTTGGAGTGGCACTTAGAAGGTGGTTTTAGCATTACTCCCATCAATAAATGAATGTGGAATGTAACGTGCGTATGCCGTAACTGGAAGAGTGCCAGCTCCAGGGAGGATGCCAATTTAATGCTGTATGTTGTATCCGTGGCTGTTGTGACCGGTAGCGCAAAATGTATTGCAGAATATTAAAAATTCAGAAAAAATAAGATAAATGACAGAAATAGCAAATGTTCTATAATTTTCTTTTCTTTCACCGAGTTATTTACTACACTGAGAGACGATATAGAGTCTGTGCAAGGAAAATAAGCTATTGCCATCTGGATAACACAAATCAAAAGACAACTATGGACATTGGAAAATGGCAAAGAAGCTAAAAAAGTTTACGCAAAATAACTTTACAAAGGGGAGGCACCGCTCATGAGAATTTGCACGCACCTGGCCTATGCGTCGTATGCCTGGGATTTTGCAACTTACGTAACCCACAGCCCATATTTTCGGCACTGTGATTTACGTGATGCAACCAGATCCAATGTGTTAATACTGATAATGTCCTGCCAAAAAAGGCCACACCTA
>NW_020869701.1:21297-33797 GCF_003789085.1 Penaeus vannamei | reverse complement strand
GCTACATACCTGAGGGAATCTGCACAGCAATTACACAGGCACAGATGACGGCAGGGCAGAATGAGAGTGTCTCGCAGGTCACACATGCAGATCACACACTCAGCTCCATTATCCTCTGTGTCCTCCTCTGTTGCCACCTATGGAGTAAACAAGCACAATTTCCAATCCTTATTTCATGATAAAGAGGAACAAAGAGAGAGAGAGAGAGAGAGAGAGAGAGAGAGAGAGAGAGAGAGAGAGAGAGAGAGAGAGAGAGAGAGAGAGAGAGAGAGAGAGAGAGAGAGAGAGAGAGAGAGAGAGAGAGTGACAAATTCACTTCATGTCATAGTGTTTCTACACTTCCTATACTCTAGAAGAGTAGTTCTTAACTAGAGATATTCATACCTCTTGGGAGTATGGAATACAAATACAGTGGTATAGAATTCAATCTCTGGATATTGGTATTTATTTAATATATTAATATATAATGTCTCAATATCCTGCTGGTTCATATCTAAACACGAAACTTAAGTACTAACCTAGACTTTCATGAACAAAAGAAGCAGAAACAACAAATGATGTTTCTAAAAGTAACCGGGCAAACAATAACGATCATTTCCACAGTTAAGTGAAGTGAGTATGGGACCATATAGGACAATCTGGTAAATGTATATGATAGGACTGCACCTGTCAGAGACGAAGTCCCCAACTCCTGCCAACAAGGTTGGGGGATCCTGTGGGGAATCGGGGGTGGGGGGGGGATTTCCTTCATACCATGCATTTTAAAAAGCAAAAGAATGTGGGAAATTGAAAATCCAAGCCAAGGATACTATTTCAGATGACAAAGAAAGTGGAAAATGTGAGAAGATTCGGATTGAGATGATTCAATACGGTGTTGCGCAAGTGAACGAGCGAGTGAACCGCATCTTAAATGCATGAACGACCAGTAGGATCGCCTTATGAACCAAAAAACCCTCCTAACCTGGGGGCTATGCCCCCGGACCCCCTCCCGATTGCTGTATTTCCCTAAAAAATACAAAATGAGTTTACTTTAAAGTTGAGGGGACAGTGGGAATTGACAAACCGCAGATGAAATTCTACAACTGGAACATGGTTATTGTATTTCCCTGAGTTTCATGTTATCCCCGATATTGTAACAATTTCAGTGAGAGATCGATTTCACCGCAAAAAAGTTGGAAAAAAATCAGAAATGCAAGTAGCACTGTAAACAACCTTCACCTTTGGAACAAACAACAAGAACTGTAACAACTGTCAAATTTGCCGGGAGAGGGCAGCGATGTGCAAGTATGGATATACCATGTATTTCTAATAAAACTATGGTACATATTTGGTAAAATCGATCACATCATGTATTTCAAGACTGAACATTTGAAAAATGCGTTTTTCGTTAAAATTTCATATAAATTAGAATACAGAAATACATTTTACTACAGTGCATTTATGATAAATTTGTCGAGATGTCACAAGCGACATGCGCCAAAACATTTCATGTTGGGTTCCCGCGCAGATAAGTGGTTTGCTGCAACGCGAGGGGGGTTCGACTTAGTCGCTGGAGGCTCATGGGGACTTAGTCCCCGCGCGGCATTCTGCGCGCCAACTTTTCCTTATTTAACTCAAACAGGTTCACTTATGCAAATCAATTTTGATAGCAATGCATGTAGTTTTTCATCGCCTACAACACTACGATCTTCAATTTTCTCCTAGTTGGTGCGGTCCTATCGTAAACCTTAACCAGACAATCTATTGGGGGAAATAGCATCTTGAAGAGCCTCAGAATCCGTGCTCTAGAACACGATCTTACTTTAGCATTGTCTGCTTTTTTGTTCTCAATGCCATAGATTTCCTGCAGGAGGTATGACAGCCCATCCACGAACAGCTTTTGCTTGAGAGGCTTCAAGACGTATCCCTCACTGTGCTTCTCCACCACAGCGAAGGTCACATGGGACTGGCGAGGCTCTGTGGAGAATTCATCTTCACATCATACATCATGGTTGCCCTTTCATGTGTAAGCTAATGACACAGTCAATTAAATGCTGATCAATAAAACAAAAGCAGATTCTCAACAGGTAGTCCAACTTCAAGACTTCTCTATGCTTTAGTTACATATCTTTGATTTTCTTTTCCCTTATCTCAATAATATTAGAGTCCATGAACACACATACTAAAAATGACACTGGTTCTATATTCCTGACCATCCTGTAAAGATTCTTGTTACCTTGACATAAGAAAAGGGGGGGATGAATACACCTAAAGGACCATAATATAATAACCAACCTTCTCCTTCTTCCGCCAGACAGTAAATGACAATGGGCATAACTTCACGGTCAAAACTGTACATCAGATCTTCCTCGGGGTATAGTGATGGGTCGAATACATGGCAAACTTGTGAAAACTGTTGATTTGCTCCTCGCTTGTAGTGGTAAGTCTCTGAGTTCATGTTTGGATCACGTGGGGTGTAGCTGGAAGATGAGACATTAAAGTTAATCTTTGTATGTGTGCTTCTATTGCTCAGAGAGATGTCAAACCTTATATCTGGCATATATTGCCAAATGACGGAACTACATGCATTTATCTATCTATCAACAGATTATGAAAAATGAGAAACAAAAACTCAATAAACAGAAAATCAGTGTTCAGCAAAATATTCATCAATAATATTCACATAAAACAATAGTTCCAATATGTCATACTATACACTAATACATACAACAATCCTCACAGAACTTACATTATTCCATTGCTTGTCACCTCTTCAGTACAGAAGTACATGATGGTTATAGCACATCGCACATCACAGTCAAATGTGAATTCAATGTTAAATCTAGTTGTGGCTGTTCTATCCTCTGCCTCTTTTAACATGGCAGAGTCGTCTGGTGCACGCACAAAACGCAAGCTCTCTTTCCTTATATTGAGGAGTGCCTTCAGCGTTTTGCTTGGCTCATTTGCTGTTGGAGCAGGATATGGAAACTGAAAGAGAAGAGAGAGGTTCAAATTTAACTTTGTGATGTTCATCCCATTGGTATACATAATCTCTTGAAGGCTAGTACACATCTCTTGAAGACTCGTGCATATGATGCTAATAATAAACTGTCTTCAAGAGTTTCTTTGGTAAAAATTTACTTGACCAGACATACTTCAAATAAATAAATATATATATAAATCTGACTTCAAGGAATTACAAAAAGACTTACTGGAGCTGGACGAGAACCTAAGAAGTTTACATCCATGTTCTCACCAAAGAGATACATCTCTGGCACTGCTGTGTCAAATCGTTCCCCTCCCATAATGAAATAACTGCTGAAGTAGTTTCCTGGAACACAGTGCAACAAATAAATTTCCATAAAAAAAGAAAAACAATTATATACCGAAAGAATATCCTTTAATACAAATGAGTTCCTATAGAGGAACAAAAATAAAAAGGAAGAGTATCCTGGAACACAGTGCAACAAATAAATTTCCATAAAAAAAGAAAAACAATTATATACCGAAAGAATATCCTTTAATACAAATAAGTTTCTTGAGGTAAAATGTTGTCACTTTCTTAATACATAGCATATAAATAGTAGTAAAATCAATAACAAGTATTGTGAATGCTAGAACCATACTATAAATACTTTAGATAAGAAAGTAAAAATAATTTGCCACAATAAAAATAAAGAAAGTTGCATGAGCCTTCCTGATGACACATCATGTGATAAACTATAAGTAATCTATATAACTGCTGCCCCTTTACCATCTGTGATTCAGTATCAGCTCAGAATTTATCTAAACCAACCTGAATCAACTTATCCTAACAGTGGTAGATAAATGATTCTATTGTTATATATTTCAGTCTCACTATGGAAACACATGAAGAAAAATAGATTAGCTGTAATATATAATTTTCATTTTACAAAAAAATAAAAACTTCATCTGATTCATATTACTACTTTTAAGTATATCTTCCATGTGGAAGTGAATCCAATTTCATTATTAACCATTTGTACAGAAATATGTGTACTATCTATTGTAAATTTTGTTGCATACAGATGGTTCCAAAAGTGTTCAGCCAGTGAAGAGTCAATTAATACCCCAACATAATTTCACCTGATTTCCTTTTGTTAAAATTTTCAGGAAAAAAAGGAGTTTCTAATACTGTGAAAACTGATAATACTAACATTATTTGGTATTATGAATATTATAATAGTATTGAAATACTGATAACGATAAAAAATGAGAAGGCATCTTTCTGAAAATCGAAGGTAAGGGCAAAGAGGACAGATTGATAGGACCAGTAATTGATTCCTTGGTAACTAAAGAGCCACCTCAGTGTATATATAACAGTGGATATGGCATATACGTCATATCCTCCCAGCACAATGGGATCATTATCATCATAATGAATACCACTTCTGTTACTGCACTAATAACCTAATTACTATTGCTTTTTTCATCATTATCATCGTAAATGTCATTATCATTGAAGGCCATAATTTGAACTTAATCATCGTTGCAACTGGGATTCTTCACAAATATCTCGGGTATACTCATTCTATGTCTTATAAAATCACATATAAATAGACATGAATGACCAAACACCATCTTCCTTAAAATTACAATAAAATAAAAACATATAAAACAGAAAAATAACACACATAAATGAATAACAAAAATCAAAACAATGATAAATCAAAAGAAAACAAAAATTAAAAACAAAAAGTAAAAGTTACTAAAACGACCAAACAACAACAAATGATATAAATGATACCATAAACCAATACCAAAACAAAATAATGCAAAACAACAAAAATAACCCAAATGAAAATAACACCATTTGGTTTTCTTCTCCAGATTATTCGTGACCTACACTCGCACTAACAAAATTTACCTGATTTTGGAGGGTATCTATAGGCGTGGTTGACCCCAATATCCACTTCCTCCACACCAGCGTTCTGTCTACTGGTTATAGCCCCCATAATTGCCTCATTAAATGCCCCAAACCGCTGAGAAATAAATGAAAACTGAGGGAGCGTCGCCCTCCGTCTCTTTTTCCCTCAAACAGCTGATCGTGTTTACATTAAAGTATAGACGACGGAATGTTACCTTCAGGCTCGATGCGTCAAAGGAAAATTCTACTGTCTATAAGGAATCAAGTACTTTAAACTGACAAGAGTTGTTACAATATTTTTTAATACTACAGAAATTTCAGACTTATAGATATACTTAATTATAGATAAAGTAATAATCGTAACAAATTAGATATTAAAATAGACTGCAACACTTCCAAACTCACTATTTCAGAACAAATCGAAAATCTAATAACAGTCGTATACAATAGTATATGATTATTATAGCAATAACTCAGATACTTCAAGATTTTAGATGATTGGAAAAACAAAGAGAATATATATATTTTGATCCTATCTCATTTTCCCGACTGGTGTTCATCTTTTTGTTGTCTTTCTTTCATCTATATTTTTGGTGATGTGACAGCAAGGACTGCGGGTGAATTAAACCTTTTTTGTTATTTTAATCTTTTTAAACAAGTTTAGAGGAAAGGTAAACTTAGAGGGAAAATTATTGTTATGAAAATTAATTTTATATCTTTAGATGATGAAAATATCAGTAATCAATGTCTTGTTAAAAGAAAAAGAAGTTAAGTCAAACAAGTAAGGAAATTATCATTATTTTTCATTTTTATTTTCATTTACTATTTTACAGACAACATTAGTAAATATTCTTCGAGTTAAAACAGTTCCACTGCCAATATTAGTGTACACTCTAAATACTTAAAGCTTAAAACTCATAAATCAAAGACGGACCCGAGACCGACACCCTGTTGAAGAGTTCACTAGAAATGCTTATTAAAGTTTATGTGATAAGTTATGCATGTCTCACATTTTTATGTATTCTTACCTGTGCTTTATCCACCAGACTATGTACTATCTCAGTGTCTTTGGCACTCTAGCTAAAGCCATGAAACTTTCAACACTAGGACAAGTTCAGATGAGTAGTCTGATCTGTGGGCTCATGCCTGGTATTTGACAAGTGATGAGTTGGGCAAGCTACTTACCTAAGAATCAGTTTTTGATAGTTTGCTTGTCTCTGGGCGTTCCTGTTGATCAGGCTTGCTCGTCTAGATATGCCTTTATATTTTGGGGAAACAAAACTTTTAGACCCCGGAATTTATCATCAGCTAAGGAATGGGCCAAATTTATTCGATGCCAGAGTATTCAAAATAGAAGATTGTTGGTGCCTAACTGCTGAAGGCAGCAGCATTTTGTTGAAGCTATCACGGTGGCCATAAGAATAATATTTGTTTGATATCTGCAGAAGCTATTGATATTACTTAACACTGAGCCACTACTGAGTTGGTCTTATGTCTATAGACAAATGATATTGCAAATGATTATATTCTAAAAGCTGTTGAACTGTAAAGAATCTGTAGTGGAATGCAGTACCTGTTTTTCATTCAGCATGGTCAGTATTTGTAAAAGTGTCTAATTACACACTTGGTGCCAGCAGATCTAATGAAGAACATAGATAAGGAGGAAGACAAACATAATTGTGTATCTGATAGATGTAATTAGACATGTATGGGCCAGATGTAACACGGAAAATTATTCTACAAAAGTTTTGAGATAGATCAAAAGAAGACAATGAGTATACTACACAAAAAGATCAAATATTGAGAATTTGGAAAATCTTTTGAATACATCTGATCATATCCCTTTTTTGTTTTTTATTAACATAAATTATTGTGATATATTAGTTTTATTAGAGAATTTAAAAGTTTTTTTGGTAATGAGGATTCATTTTGAAATGTTATATATGTAGAAATATGCTGGTTAATGTATGTCTATTTTATGTATATGTATATATGTGACAATAAGATAATCTTTTCAGCATAACACTGCAGCAGCAATGGCAGCTACAGTGTTTAAAGAATTTCAGGAAGATGGTAATGAAACATTTAGTTTAGTTATTCCTTAATGAAATTTGTTTTAGTTATTCCTCATTGATGATTTTTAAACTGTTTTTATGAATGACACATTTTTTTAAGGAATAGCATTTACTTATTATCATGTAGTTAATCATTATCTTTTTGAGTGCTGTAGTCTTGTAATACAATATGTAACAGATTGTTGATCATTTGGCTAATGTATGCATTTCTTTTTCAAGTTACTTATGCGCCATTTCTGGAGGAGGACTTCGATGTCCAGAGCCACACCAGTCAGATGGTTCAGGGTGTTGTCATTGCTGAACAGCTGAATAAACTTACTCTTGGTATGTTGGTTTAGGGAATAGGAAGGAATATGGTAGCTGTCATTTAGATAGTGATGAATAGATCAACAGGTGCATAGTTATTCTTATACTTTATTGAGAGTTGTAATGCTTTGTCATATATTAACCCACTTACGATGGGTGTCACACATATGTGGCACCCGGAAAAATAAACATTGCTGGGCGTCTTGCCGGTGTGATACTGGATTGGAGCTTGTGCTCTGATTCTATTGCGAGCTGCAGCCGTTGAGCGGGCAGCCCTGTGTGTGCGATTTTGAAGCTGCCAAGAAACTAATATTTTCGGCTTAAATATATACTGTCACTAGCTGGTTAATTGTAGAGTAATTGTGAATAAGAATGAATGATTTCACAAAGATATATGATTAATGTATGGGAATTAATAGCGATTCATCAGAAATACACGATGAAGATGCTACACTGAAAGGTCAATTACAGAGTCTTAGATTGTGAAATAGTGCATTTTTCACAATGAACTCTGCCTTCCTTTTCATCTGAAGTCCTCTCCAAAATTTGACAGGAATTAACCGTTTGGAACGTGAGATAGAGAGTCAGGTTGGGAGCCACTATGAAGATCTTCTGTCACAGGCTACAGGAGTTGAGACATTGGAAGATGTTCTGAATACAATGCATACCAGAATCCAGGTATAAGAAGTAGAAGTTTATTGTGCAGTTTTTATTATGAATATGGCATTCTTGATCGTGAAATAATTGTGTATACAGTGCATAGCTCATTTTTAAAGATTTATAGGTTGGTAATCGAAACTTAAAATTAGTTGTTTTTTATCAAGTCTCTTGGGCGGTACACAATTTTTGTAAGATAAACCTTTGAACATATACATTTCTGTATTTCCAGACACTTCTGGCTGGAGTGGAGAGGCTCAGAGTGCGAGTTGTGGATCCGTACCAGAGAGTGGAGAAGCACACACTCATCCTGGGAAGACTTCAGGCCACCTGTGAGCTCCTGAGAAGAGTCATACGCTGTCTCATGTTGTCACAGAGGCTACAGCAGCAACTTGCCAATGGACCTCGGGATATAACAAAAGCAGCAAGCAGTCTAAGTGAACTAGGTAGATACAAGTCTTCTTCTTCTTCTTCTTCTTCTTCTTTTTAGATACTATGTTCAAAGGCATTGCAAGTTTTTTTCATGTGTATTAGACATACAGTGAAATGAAACAAGATGATAAAATCATTTACCAGCTGGCAGATTAAAGGTTTTGTAGTATTGTATAAAGAATTGGAAGTTTCTGAGGTAATGTATTCAAATCTGTCTCATCTCATATGGTTTCCAAAATGCCCAGACTTTTACTGTCCTTTTTCACTAAACATCTGTTCATCCCACAGACCACCTGGGTCGTGATGTGGATTTAACAGGGTTGGAGGTCCTAGAAAGGGATCAAAGACTAGTGCGGCAGGCTCGTTCTGATGTTGAGAAGCAGGCTGTGGCAATGATGGACCGTGGTATGGAGGCACAAAACCAAACTCAGGTGAGTCAGGTTATGTTGTTCAATTCTTTTCTCTCTTTTTTTATTTATTTGTTTATTTATATTATTGTGTTTTTGTATTGAGACTTAACTCTTCCTTTTTTATTATTGATATTACTCTTGTTATTCCTCTCTCCAAGTAATGTTAATGGACTTAGTGTGAGCTACAAATTTTGGAAGCTAAAAGATCTGAAGAACTGCATAAGAGAAAGTATTGATAATATTAGATAATTGATTTGAATTTAGAAAATTAGTCTTGTAAATAAAAATGCTATAGGTCATGTTTTTTATGATCACAGGTTGCAACAGCTCTTCAGGTATTCCACAACTTGGGCATTCTTGTTCCAAGTGTAGAGAAGGTACTAGAATCCCTGATCACTCGCCTCAACAATAGTGTGTCCCTCTCGCTCGATGTCAATGCACTCACTCAAGTGAATCAGGATACAAAGAAAGGTGGGTGTGTTATCCCACATACAACGGGTGTCACACATATGAGACACCTGGCAAACTAAACATTACCAGGTGTCCTGACGGTTACAACATTCTAGTCACTTATCTGCAATCTTTATTAACTTTTCACAGCTGCCCCTACCATAATTTTAAACATTCCTTAACCCATTTACGACGGGTGTCCCACATATGAGACACCCGGAAAAAAAAAATTGCTGGGTGTCCCGCCAGTGTGCCGCTGTATCGGGGCTCGCGTTCCAACTCAGCAGTGGGCCGTGGCCGATGTGTGGGCAGAGTTCGGGCCAGCCCCATGCTCCGATTTTGTAACCGCCTGGAAACTTTTATTTTCGACTTCAAAATAGTTAGTGGGTTAAACAAAGCTAACACGAAAGGGGGTTGTGCCATTCTGAAGTAGATGATTTTGCAACACAGCATTAGAATAGAAAATAAGTGCTGTAACTTTTAATTTTTTTTTTTTTTTTTTCATATTTTCAGCTGGTCCTGGAAAAGCTATCATGCCTGCACCAGGACAATCTGCACAGTTCCGAGCCTCTTTGTGGTCAAACCTTGAGAAGCTGATGGATGATATATACCATGTTTGTGTTCAGACATCACATCTTCATAAGGTATGATTTGATTAGATGTTTTAGTGATAAGTAGTCAAACATTTTAACAATAATAAGTAAATTGTGTATTAGGTATTGAATGACCTTGAGAAGACAAGGCTCATGAAAGGTCTTATGGAATTATTTATATGTCATTTTCTTTATTCGTCAAGGTCTTAGCAAAGAAGAGGGATCCTGTGACTCACGTCTGCTTCTTGGATGAGGTGCAACGTCACAGCAACAGTGACTTGTTTACACGGGTATGGAGGAACATCACCCGCATCTTGACGGAAGAATTTGCAAAAGCTGCTCAGGGTGAGTTAGTGAGTTAGAGTCTCACTTCCTTATTCTGATCCTGTCCTGCTTATTTATGTATTTGTTTATTTGTTTTATTCATGATTTTAGGTACACTGAGAAATGTTGAGATTGTGGATTTTTTGATAATCATAATTTCTGTTCCCCCCCCCCCCACCTCAGAGGTTACTCATAGAAATTCCTACAGTTTCCTTTCTTTTCAATGGAAATTTACATAAATAGACTTCAAAGGCATACATATATAAAGAATATCAGATTTATGAAGTAAGTCTTAGGTTTTGAGTTATTGCATGTTTAATGGCCCCACCTTCCTTTTTTCTTTTTTTCCCCCCAAATCCAAAATTGTTCAATCATTCCTTTCCAATGAAAAAAAAAACTTTTGGAGAGTACACAAAAAAGCTGTGACATTGAATTTTTACCAAATGAAGAAATATGTGAAATTCTTCTTCATTTATCCATATATTAGTGTCCCCTCAACTTAGTGAAGGGTAACTTTGAAGTGTTATTTTGAACATTATTCAATAGCCCTGCCTTATTTGTTGATCATACAAAATTGTTGATATCACTATATTTGTATACTTTTATGTTATTCTTTGTGTGCGGTGACAAGACTGCTGCAATGTTATTATCTCATTTTCTGCATAAGCGTTTTGATTTTTTTTTTTTTTTTTTTTTTTTTTTTTTTTTTTTTTTTTTTTTTTTTTTTTTTTTTTGCCATTTTCCAATGTGAATATTTGTCATTTGATTTGCTTTATTTCAAGAGTGACAGACCTTTTCCTTGAACAGACATCTTTCTAGGTAGTCCTTAACTTAGTTCAGTGGTAATAACAAGGAGTAACATTTTATTATTTGTGTCATTTTTAAAGTATTTTCTTAATGACAAATTATCTGTAATATGTGTACGACTGGTCAAGACGGACAGGAATAAGATCCTTAGTATAGAAACAGCGTCCTCACTGGAGCTGGCACTCTCCAAGTGATGGCTTATGGACATTACAAGCCACACTCATTTGTAGATGGAAATAGTGTGAAAGTCCCTTCCCAAATGAGTCTAATAACCTTCCAAGAGGTTTGTGTACTCAAGGCAAGTCATTCCTATTGCCCCAGCCTTCAGCCAAAATGCTCAGGATGGCAAGTTCGCATCACCCTGGCCAAATTTCCCCTTGACATGTTCATGTCACCTGCCTGTCAAGCCAAATTTTTTCATGTGATGGTCATGTCATCTGGATTGTAGGGGTTAATATCTCAGTCCAGAAATTTTGTAACAGTAAGAGGAAGGAATGGAGTTAATGCAAATCATAGTAGGCCATCTGTTTACCAAAAGTATATGTGCCTTGTAGATTCTCCATTCATCCGCCAAGCCCTAGAAGTGGACTACCCCAAGCTGGTCCGGCTTTATGGGGATTTGTGGCGGAGGCTCGAGGGTATCAGCCTGGAGATGAGGCACACGTCCACAGACATTTCTACTTCTGGTGTAGATGGAGACATTGGTGAAGACGACGAAGTAGATAAAGGAGACAAGAAGATTGAGGAGTTTGAGTGAGTTTGATCCTCATTTTCCAAAGTCTGGTGTTTGTATTTCTAAGACAGTTGATTTTTTCTTTTTTTTTTTACTCATGTATAATGATATTTGTACTATATTTTAACTTATAACATTGTTATAATCCCTATATTTGATTTTACTTTCATTTTTCCACAGTCCAGAACAAGCTCTTCGACATACCTTGGTGCCTCTAGAGAAAGCCTACCTCTCTAGGTCTCTTTCTCGCCTCTTTGATCCTGTCAACCTAATGTTTGCTGCGCAAGATGCCCCTCCTGCTAAGGATGAAGTTGATGCCTTAATAAAAACTATTACAAGGTAAGAGTCTTCAGGTTTTATACACATGCACGCACACACGCAGGCAGGCACGCAAGCACGCACATATATACATAAATTTATTTTTATCTATCTATCTATCTATCTTTGTTTCTATATATGTTGCACACACACACACACACACACACACACACACACACACACACACACACACACACACACAACACACACACACACACACACACATAATATATATATATATATATACGTATATATATATGTTATTTATAATGCATATATTATATATAATATATATATATATATATATATATATATATATATATATATATATATATATATATATATTTATAAATATATATATATATATATATATATATTATATATATATATATATATATAGATATAGATAGATAGATAGATAGATAGATAGATAGATAGATAGATATAAATATATATAAATATATATATAAATATATATATATATAATATATATATATATATATATATATATATATAATATATATATAT
>NW_020869701.1:10819-21197 GCF_003789085.1 Penaeus vannamei | reverse complement strand
GCTGTAATGCCGCAATACCTGCTGCTTTACACACTCTTCAGCTGGAAATCGCCCCTCCTAACTTCAGTTAGGGAGGGAGGGTCCTCACTGATGGGTGGATCCGGCAGCGGGATCTCGCCACTACCCGCATCCAAGTTAACTGTTGGTGGGTCAACCTGGTACAGCTGCTCAAAATACTCAGCCCAACGTTCCCTCACCGCAACAGGATCTGAAACTATCTGATCACTTACTGAGCGAACTGCTGTCACCTGTGAAGAGGGCTTGGAGTTCAGCTTTCTCAGCGCTTGGTATGCAGGACGAAGGTCATTTACTAAGAAATGGCCTTCTACCTCCTCAGGAAGATTCCTAATAAACTGTTCCTTGTCCCTTCTTAACAGGGACCGAGTTCTGCGTACATGCGAACGGTGCAATTCCCAATCCCCCGTCAGACGAGCCGCATGATATGCATCTGTGGCTTCCAGTGTCTCCTGCGACATGGAATTCTGTACTGCTCTTGAGCGTACACCAATCGTATCTTGAGCTGCATCAAGCGTTTCACGCATAAAGGTATCCCACAGAAGAACAGGGTCTGTCAGACTGCCAAGCATTGTGAAACAATCAGAGATTGCCTCAGCAAACCCGCGAGCACACTCCCCCTCCCTCAGCCTGTCCAAATGAAACACCCTAGGGTGATCATTTGACCGCTGGGGAGTTTTGAAGTGGACCCGGAGGGTAGCCACAACCAATCTATGGTCAGTACCACAGAACTCAGCACTCCTGTACACCCTGCAATTCTGAAGGATCCTCCAACAAGTGCTAACGAGTATGTGGTAGATCTCCTTGGCTGCATTAACCGCATCACTGTACCATGTCCAGCGATGTGGGTCTGGGCGCTGGTACCAGGAGCCAGAAATCCTCAATTTCTGGGTCCTAGCAAAGTCCTGGAAAAGGAGGCTATTCTCACTACCAGCATCAGCTGAACCATGAGGACCGACAGACATCTCATAGCCAGCTCGATCACAGCCAGATACCGCATTGAAGTCGCCCAGAACAATGCGAATATCTCGCCGGGGACATCTGTCTACCACAGATGTAAGTTTGGCATAGAACATCTCTTTCACGTCAAGTTTACAAACATGATACAAATGATACTTAAAATAAATTCCCTGAGGAAAGTGATGACATGATGACCCAACCGTAGAAGGGACATATCATCCAGCTCATACGCAGAATGCAAATTGGGTATCCCATCTTCTTGGGGAATACCAGCGATAATCTCTCACGATAATCTCTCACGTATACTCTTATAAGAAGGCGCGGCGTGTAGATCACCTCTAGCGATAAGTGTGCAGCTCGGCACATAAAGGACAACTTAATTACCTTAACCTAATTATATGTCCATACCCAGCTGGGGATCGTCACCAAGGACCATGTAATAATGATGAGGTGAGGTTCATGATTAAGATAAGCGAAAATCACAAACAATATGAAATCGTAGTAGCTGTATAATATAATTAATCTCTAACACGGAGATCATTGAATAAGATATAAATACAAATAGCTTGAATGTATTTTTGGGTCGAGCAGAGTCAGATGGCTATAAGTACCTTCTACCTGAGTAAGGTCAAATGAGTTTGTTATCCGAACATTCGCTAAAAATAGCAATAGCTAATAGATATAAAAATAAATAATATTGTGAAAAGCAAGTACACAGTAATCTAGAAAATAAATGAAACAAAGGATTTACCATACATAAATAATTAAAGAAAAAATATATCAATAAAGAAGACGAATAATTACGAAATATACTTCGGAATACGCACAAATATACTATGATAATAACGTAAAAACATACAATTTAATTCGTTGAATCATGCTAATATTATTACAGTTCCCAATATATTCGTGCAAACCGGAAGTAAATTCATCAGTCTATTGTAAATCGCCGTGTTATATAAATGAAATTGAATTTCAGAAAAAAAATGTGAAACATAATTCGAAACAGCACTAAGGTCATAAAGGTGAGATGTGTCATCTTTTGACAAGACCTGACCTTAAATCACCTGGCCAGCCATGTGTGAAGTCACTCGTACTAGAGAACAAATATAACAATTTATACATAAAAGTTGATATTCATATAAAATACTAATAAATAAGACGTACTCTGTATAAATATATATACGAAAAGAAAATCTCAAACGTTCGAAATGCTAACTGATACAAAAAATCGGATAATTTAACCCATGGATATAGAGGGAGGGTATTTAGGAGAGAGGAGGTACAATATTCAAATATATCCCACAAATGCATAGTTAAACCGAGCCCAAATAAATGCACTTAGTAATAATATCCGAATTGAACGTCGATATGTCATCGGTTAACGCAGTGAGATAAAACGAGAATAAGAAAAAAATGTCAGGAATTTGGCAATACTTATAATTCTAGCCACGTGGCCTAGATTGCCCGAAGAAACAGATAGTAATTTAAAGAAATTGCATGTTATATCTCACCCACATGAATAAGAAAGTTAAGCATTATATGATTTATGCTAACTAGGTTAGCATGATTGAATTATATTAAGAAAAAACGCCAAAGAAAGAAATGACTCTCGTAAGTGATAGAAATGGGGATGGATTCCCTTAAAAAAACGATGATATACCATGACGAAAAAATGGAACATGGTAGATAACAGAAAAAAGGAAAGAAAATGCACTTTGCACGGACACTTGTTCTCTGTCTCTCTCTCCTCTCCTCTCCTCTCCTCTCCTCTCCTCTCCTCTCCTCTCCTCTCCTCTCCTCTCTCCTCTCCTCTCCTCTCTCTCCTCTCTCCTCTCCTCTCTCCTCTCTCTCCTCCTCTCTCTCTCCTCTCCTCTCCTCTCCTCTCTCCTCTCCTCTCCTCTCCTCTCCTCTCTCACACACTCTTACTCACTTATTCACATTCTCTCTCTGTCTCTCTCTCTCTCTCTCAATCACTCACTCACTTGTTCACATACACAAATTGTAGACAGATGGAGGCATATTTAATCCTAAGGTACCTACACTGCTAGTTTGTCTTTATATCTTTGGGATAACAGAGCCTTACAATTTGAGATTGTCAAGGTGCTTCTCTGTCAATCTTATCACCTGTTTTCTAGGAACCCCAACTGCTGGTCAAGCCTTGAACGGAGCTGTAGTGAACCAGCTGCTGTATGTCAGAAGTCAAATAGAGCGCACAGCTTCAGCCACTCTAGCCCATCTGCCGCAGCCTGTCACCAATACCCTCCTGCAGGTGAGGGTATTGCCCTTTGTTTGGTTCAGTCTCTTTTAAACATATAAAGTTGCATATTCTTGGTGGATGTAACAATCTTCATCTCCAAACTTCTTTTTACTATATTTGATTTTACTTCAATATATATCTTATTCAGAATTACATATTTGTAAAGTTCATAAACTAGGTCTTTGCATTTTTGTATGTGGTATTAAATATTTCAAAGAATGGCCTGTAAAACTTTCTTCTTTTTTTGTTAGGCTCTTCCACCCATAGATGCTCTCATGGCCTCTGCAGTGCAACCCCTCTTTCTGTCCATTACACAAGCAGTAGAGGCCATCATTCTCACAATGCATAATGAGGACTTTTCTGGGTGAGTTACTTCAGTGTGTTTGCCAATTTCTGCTTACAAATATTTCTTCACTATTAGCATCTCTATTTTTATTTATTGGATTCATTTGCTCTAACAGTTCATACAGAATGATATTTGTTGCTATTGTTTTTTAGAGGAGATACAGGTGGCAGTGACTCACAGTGTTCGCTCTACATGAAAGAGCTCCAAGGGTTTATCAACCGAGTAGCAACGGATTATGTTGCTATTTACCAGCCTTCGGCAATTATAAAGGAAAAGTAAGCACAGGATTTTGGATACATATGTCTTGATGATTCATATTCATATGTATTTTTCATTACATTCATTTTAAGTTGGATCCTTTTCTGTAATAATTATGTTAACTAATGCAAATGCTGGTTTTTGCAGTGTGCATATGCTAGCATGCAGGTGCTTAGAATTATTTGTACGTCATGCAAGTCTGTTGCGTCCAATAGGAGATGGTGGAAAACTGCGACTGGCAGCAGACTTTGCCCAGGTTTGTAAGCACTTTGGATTCTAGAATTTGTAGGATGGTTTGATATTTATATTATGACACATTGTGGTTTTCTATATTTTTGTTGCTATTCATTGATTTAAGTAAAATAAACTCCATGACTAATGTTACTAGTTTTCCCTGACTCAAGTTTAATTCACTCAATTTAAAAAATTTAATAAGGAGGGGGCACAGTGTTTGTATTCACACTCTCTATCTTATCTCCCAGATGGAACTGGCCATCAATCCTCTGTGCAGCCGTCCATCAGAGCTGGGCAAGCCATACCGCATTGTGAGGACCTTCCGACCGCTGCTATTCCAGACGACAGACCACATCAGCGCTTCACCCAGCATTGGAGATGTCATTCCCTACTCGGTCATCCTGCACTTCTTGTTCGCTAAGGCTCCTCCGGAACTTAGGTCTCCGCATCAGGTACTATTTTGCATTGGTGAACAAGTTTAAATGTCTGTAGTACTATAAACATTATTGTTTGCTTGAATCATCACGTACATTAAAGATTTATGTTTTTGGGTTTATTTAGATTTTAGTAGATATGAAAATTGACCATCTTATTACTAAAACTGATTTTCAATCTTAATTTTAGCACTTGGTAGAATCAAAGATATGGAGAGTTACTAACCAAAAAAAACTCTTTTGCCTTTAGACTGCAGGATGGTCGGTCAGCAGGTATAGCAACTGGCTGGATGAACATCGTGATGAGCGAGAGAGATTGCAGCTTGTGAGAGGTGCCCTGGAGGCGTACGTAGCCAATGTCAGATCACGCAACCTCACACAGTTCGCCCCAGTATATCCTGTCATGCTCAAACTCTTAGAGAGAGGGATGAGTGCACATGGAATGTCAAGTACTTCTTAGGTATGAAAGTGTTTGAAGTTTAGGGCTATAGGTTTTCTGATCTGTGTTATATATTTTATATTTGACTTATAGTATGGGTGTCTGTTTAGTCTTTGTAAAGCTTGTGAAGGTTTTATGCTGAATGAGCACTTGTATATTAATTTATTGTTATTATTATTTTATTTTATTTTATGATCCAGAACTCGAGCAAGATTTTTGGAATATATGAATGCTTTTGTTTGATGATTGCACAATGCAGGTATTTGAATCTTAGATCTAAATTTTTTTGTTATGAAGTTAAGAGATTAAAATATGATGAAGCATGGCATTATTTTTAACCATCAGTTGAGCTCCAGATGATGGATAAACAGTTAATGGTTGAAACAAATATATATGCCAGACATCAAAGGTCAAATAGCGCTATGGTCAAGTATTGCGGTGAAAAGGGTAAAGTTGAGTTAAAGATTAGGATGAAATGTGTTAGATGTCAAAGATTAGAGGGTTATAGAATTGATATTATGTGATTATATTAGGAATTTATTTAGAAAAAATATGGTGTGGTTATTTAAAACTTCGTGCTCATCTTTCTGAGAATATATAAAATATGTAACAATTTGAATCGTTTATGAAAATGTTCAAGTTTGAGAAGCTACCACGGTAGTTTATCTGATCTCGCTCAACCATTCACATCCTGATCTGCAATGTCTTATGATCAAAACAGACCAATACCATAATTTGTAAACCTATCTTTGTTTTATTTCATTTTCATTTGCCATCATTCAGATTTGAATGTGTCAAATTTATACAAGTAAAGGAACAGAAGAGTGAAAATTAGATGCTAACTCAAGAAAAATGGACAAAGTTTCCAGTGTACTAGTTTTCTTATTTTAGTTCACATAATTCTGACAAGTCTTCTTGCTGTATTAGCTCCCTTCTTGACGAACTTTCCAGACCACTTGGAATGGTAGCCCAGCAAAATTATGGGGAATGTTCACCTTGATTTCACATATCAAATGCGCTTATGTATAAGGACAAATAATAACACACAAGAAAGGAAAATGTACATTTATTAGTGGAAATTTCTCCTGCTGATACCAACAATACCTCCACTTCCTGCTCATTCGCTGTCGACTCCTTTATTACAAACTCGTTTTCTTATATTTCCAGGTCCCGTTGCACAAGAAGATATTACCTAGCATATGATTTTTTTTATTTTTTTATTTTTTATATATATATTTTTTTAGTGGGGGAAAAGACATGATAATACAACTGCCTCTATGTCAGTACACTTATCCACTTTACCATAGTTACCCTATTATGGAGCATACTTACAATACTTTCATACTTAAAACATTAGAGAGAGAAAAAAATCAGGAGGAAATTCTGTACAATTGTTTTTGTGTTCCATGTATAACAATTTAAAACAGGAAAATAAAAGAGAAAAATGTTAAATAAGTAAATATTGCCCACTGTTCAACAAGTCTAATAACTTTATTATCTCGGCTTAAAAGTCAATATAACGATCAAAGTCTTTGAATATGCAAGTGAAATGTTTAGACAATACAATATATGAACACTGTTCTTATGAAACCTTCATACCAGCCATTTCATAAATGATTTCTATATTGGGGAAAAAAAAAAAAAAAAATCACATACAATATTATACATACAACAGTTATTGTGCATCATCTTGCAGACTAAAAAGGCGGCTTATTATTGTCCTGTATGGATTTTCTGTCAGAATTTGCATATATCTTAAATATCCAAAAATATTTGTATTTCCATATGGTATTAAAAGTAATAATTTGACAATAAAATCACTTGGTATTATAATATATACATTTAAGCTATCCGTTGGCATTGTCTAATTTCAGCCATACAATACTAATAAGATGCTGCATTAAACTTTTTTTTTTCCCTTTATGTAATAATTTTGAGACAAACACTTTTGTTCCAGTATAAATCAGTAATAATACACAGGAAGTCTGCATGGTGGTATAATTAACTGTCAGTCAGTGTCATGTTCAGGTTATTAATCCGCACAGGGGCTTGTAAAACTTTGCTTGTTTATTTTTATATGGCCACTATATACTTGTCTTGTAAATGTGGTGTCCATATGTATGATGCAAGATAGGTTATGAAATATATATATATATATATATATATTTACAAATGAACCATGGCAATAATTTTTTAAGACAAAATTAATTTATCTATTACTGATTTCCTTACTTAGCAAACAAAGTAATAAAAAAAAAAAAAAAAAAAAAAAAAAAAAAAAAAAAAAAATGAATGCTGTACTACATGGTCTGAATCATATCTTCTTACATAAACACAACCTAAACCTTACTCAACTTACAGCAGATAATAAAGACATTTCACCAGTTGCTAAAACTCCCTCCCTATAAAACAACTTCTCATCCCCTCCACCCTCCCCTTGCCACTTTCCATG
The DNA here is from genome assembly GCF_003789085.1 of Penaeus vannamei. Classification (NCBI taxonomy): domain Eukaryota; kingdom Metazoa; phylum Arthropoda; class Malacostraca; order Decapoda; family Penaeidae; genus Penaeus; species Penaeus vannamei. The sequence continues at coordinate 13,799 of NW_020869701.1, read as the reverse complement.
GATACGATTCTTGCAAAATAAAAAAAATACTATACTACCAAGTTCAGATGTGAACACTATTCTGTGCAAATCTGCCTGATATGCAGTCCAAGTTGTTCATGAATTTGTACATATATACCATTACCAAGGGAAAGATTTTTCTTCTTTTGAAGAGAAATAGTGAATTAAAGTTTAGTTCTAAACAATTCCTTGAAAGTGAAAGAACTGACAAAACAGGAAAAAATAAAATAAAACTCAACAACTATGGCTTACATGATATATCCTACACAATGAGAAAAAAAATGAGCAATCAAATACCTGATATTCTATTTGTCAACTTGCTATCAAACAGCACCATTTTTTACAGATTGTTTTGAAGTATTACAGAAAAGAAGGAAAAATGTTGTAGTGAATACAAAAAGTAGTTTGGATGCCCTCAATGATGTATTCTATAAAACACAGTTTATTCTTTTGTGCACATGTATGTTATTGCATCTACACTGAAGTGTCCATGACTGTGAAGATTAATTAGGTCCACATTATGAGAAAGAAAGAAAAAAGAGTGTATAAAGAGAACAACAAATAGGAAGAGATCGAGAGAGTCCATAAAATAAAATATAAATATTCAACAAGTAAAAAGAGACAAAACATTTTTTGTATGATAAAAAAGTTCTTTAAATTTGAGGACAGTACATATAAAAATACAAAATATATCAATACCACAACATAAATATAGGAAAGTCCTGCCTTAGTCCATGTGTTGGTATTTGCACATACACCAGAGAAACTGAGACTTCTTCCAGCTATACATCAATACTGCAAGGTAAAGAACAAGGTAATAATACCAGTCCCATGCAATGTATGTGAAAATGTTTGTTTGTAAGGATGTATATACGTATGTATATATATCTCGCACGCACGCACATACTCACTCTCACTCACACACTAATACACACACTATTCACACTAATAAACACACACACTCACTCACACTCATACACACATACTCACACTCATTCACACACACACACACACACACACTCACACTCATTCACACACACACACACACACTCATACACACACACACTCATACACATACACATTCACTCACAATCATACACACACACTCACACTCTCTCTCTCAGTGTGTGTGAATGTGAGTGTGAGTGAGAGTGTGTGTGTGTGTGAGTGAATGAGTGAGTGAGTGTGTGTTTCCAGGTGTGCGTGTGTGAGCATGTGTGTGTGAGAATAATGTACATGTTTTTGTGAGCATGTGTGTGTGTGTGTGTGTGAATATACATGTTTTTGTGAGCATGCATGCACCATGCGTAAAAACAAATACAAACCCAAGTGAAGTTGAAGAAAGAAAATAACAGCAGATGGCACTTCTGCCTTCGTCCTCATTTCTTTGAATCCCATTTTTGACATTTCAATAGCCAGACCAAGAGACATAACAAGAACAATAAAACCGATTTAAAGCAAAGTATAACGCGTTAACATAATATGGAAGACCAATCAAAATGAGCTTGGAAAGGTACTCATCTTTTCCCAGGAAACATTTCCATTTAAAATATCTTTATAAGAATAAAAAATATACTCACATGCCAAATGCTCTCAGAAAAAGGATTCCCTTCATTAATCCGAGACAAGAATCTATCAACACTTTTTCCTAACTCCATGAATCTTTCTTGTAGGTATTACCATCTCTTAAATCTCAACATTAAATAAAGAAAACAAAACTTGGGTAAATATGTGAGTATCTAATTTTCTCACACATCTACTCAACAACTGCCATTTTAAAATCACTCAGAAATCATTCAATAAGGAACTCTAAAAGCAGTACATATCACAAATACAAAAGATCTTTCTAGAACGAAAATCTTTCTTGGTTATCTTAAATTTAACCAAAATCTGTTTGCTTTCACTCCCCAGTCTAGATCATTAAAAAAAATTAAAAAAGTATGTAGCTTTAACAGCAACTTGCCAAAGAAGAAGACTGCGAAGCTTCTTTGCATCCCAGAGCCTTCGTTTCACCTCGACTCAGGAACAGACCATTTGTGCTACCTTTGTTATTCCGTCCCAGCACATTTACCGTGACTGGCTTCATGACAGGCAAGTCATGGCATATCAATCTCAGCCATATATTGCAGGACTTTGCACTGGCATAACCAATGCTACTTAGCAATTCAGAGCATAATCACAGTACGAAGATTCATCCAACTTAACAGCTATTACACCCATCACTTTAGTTTTTGTGTGTTTCCTCCAACCTCATCGCAATCTGTATCTGCTTGTGTTTCTATTATAAAGAAACTTTATAACAAAAATAAGATGCATAACAACTTTATACCAATGCAAGTTATCATATTACTTCTGTGAATTTGAGCTTGCCCACATTTGGCACAACAATTTAAAGTAAGACAAAGGAATTAAAAAGCATATTTTCCTTAAAAAATACCATGACCTCTTGAAAAACAAATCAATTTTGAGGACACAAAGGTAAACTGCATAAAACTACAACAAATTTAGTTAGTCATACCTTGGGTGACAAACATCCCTATTCATGAACAAATAAGGCAACAAACATCATTTCCAAACAATTTTGCTTTGACTCACGAACGATGCTTTGATGTGTGAACACAGAAACACACAAGCTTCCATATCACATGGGGCATATGGCAGCATCAGTTGTGTACCACAGAAAAAACAATAGGCAGTTGTCTAATGTTATTATAGAATAGGACTATCCCTTGAAGGAGGGCCCTTTAACGGAGTGGCCTTCCTCCTCCTCTAGTCACGCGAGCTAGCAACCATCAATCACAAAGGTAAAGTGTAAGTTTTATTTCAGTATAACTGTATTTTTCTATAAATAATGATGTCATTAATTCTTTTTTGTATTTTTTTCACACAAACACATAACACAAACATATGTCTGGGGCAGGTGTATGGATTAATTGGATCTACATTAATTTCAATGGGGAAAAAATATTTTTTTCACACA
>NW_020869701.1:0-10719 GCF_003789085.1 Penaeus vannamei | reverse complement strand
TCTCTCTGTCTCTCTCTCTCTCAATCACTCACTCACTTGTTCACATACACAAATTGTAGACAGATGGAGGCATATTTAATCCTAAGGTACCTACACTGCTAGTTTGTCTTTATATCTTTGGGATAACAGAGCCTTACAATTTGAGATTGTCAAGGTGCTTCTCTGTCAATCTTATCACCTGTTTTCTAGGAACCCCAACTGCTGGTCAAGCCTTGAACGGAGCTGTAGTGAACCAGCTGCTGTATGTCAGAAGTCAAATAGAGCGCACAGCTTCAGCCACTCTAGCCCATCTGCCGCAGCCTGTCACCAATACCCTCCTGCAGGTGAGGGTATTGCCCTTTGTTTGGTTCAGTCTCTTTTAAACATATAAAGTTGCATATTCTTGGTGGATGTAACAATCTTCATCTCCAAACTTCTTTTTACTATATTTGATTTTACTTCAATATATATCTTATTCAGAATTACATATTTGTAAAGTTCATAAACTAGGTCTTTGCATTTTTGTATGTGGTATTAAATATTTCAAAGAATGGCCTGTAAAACTTTCTTCTTTTTTTGTTAGGCTCTTCCACCCATAGATGCTCTCATGGCCTCTGCAGTGCAACCCCTCTTTCTGTCCATTACACAAGCAGTAGAGGCCATCATTCTCACAATGCATAATGAGGACTTTTCTGGGTGAGTTACTTCAGTGTGTTTGCCAATTTCTGCTTACAAATATTTCTTCACTATTAGCATCTCTATTTTTATTTATTGGATTCATTTGCTCTAACAGTTCATACAGAATGATATTTGTTGCTATTGTTTTTTAGAGGAGATACAGGTGGCAGTGACTCACAGTGTTCGCTCTACATGAAAGAGCTCCAAGGGTTTATCAACCGAGTAGCAACGGATTATGTTGCTATTTACCAGCCTTCGGCAATTATAAAGGAAAAGTAAGCACAGGATTTTGGATACATATGTCTTGATGATGATTCATATTCATATGTATTTTTCATTACATTCATTTTAAGTTGGATCCTTTTCTGTAATAATTATGTTAACTAATGCAAATGCTGGTTTTTGCAGTGTGCATATGCTAGCATGCAGGTGCTTAGAATTATTTGTACGTCATGCAAGTCTGTTGCGTCCAATAGGAGATGGTGGAAAACTGCGACTGGCAGCAGACTTTGCCCAGGTTTGTAAGCACTTTGGATTCTAGAATTTGTAGGATGGTTTGATATTTATATTATGACACATTGTGGTTTTCTATATTTTTGTTGCTATTCATTGATTTAAGTAAAATAAACTCCATGACTAATGTTACTAGTTTTCCCTGACTCAAGTTTAATTCACTCAATTTAAAAAATTTTATAAGGAGGGGGCACAGTGTTTGTATTCACACTCTCTATCTTATCTCCCAGATGGAACTGGCCATCAATCCTCTGTGCAGCCGTCCATCAGAGCTGGGCAAGCCATACCGCATTGTGAGGACCTTCCGACCGCTGCTATTCCAGACGACAGACCACATCAGCGCTTCACCCAGCATTGGAGATGTCATTCCCTACTCGGTCATCCTGCACTTCTTGTTCGCTAAGGCTCCTCCGGAACTTAGGTCTCCGCATCAGGTACTATTTTGCATTGGTGAACAAGTTTAAATGTCTGTAGTACTATAAACATTATTGTTTGCTTGAATCATCACGTACATTAAAGATTTATGTTTTTGGGTTTATTTAGATTTTAGTAGATATGAAAATTGACCATCTTATTACTAAAACTGATTTTCAATTTTAATTTTAGCACTTGGTAGAATCAAAGATATGGAGAGTTACTAACCAAAAAAAACTCTTTTGCCTTTAGACTGCAGGATGGTCGGTCAGCAGGTATAGCAACTGGCTGGATGAACATCGTGATGAGCGAGAGAGATTGCAGCTTGTGAGAGGTGCCCTGGAGGCGTACGTAGCCAATGTCAGATCACGCAACCTCACACAGTTCGCCCCAGTATATCCTGTCATGCTCAAACTCTTAGAGAGAGGGATGAGTGCACATGGAATGTCAAGTACTTCTTAGGTATGAAAGTGTTTGAAGTTTAGGGCTATAGGTTTTCTGATCTGTGTTATATATTTTATATTTGACTTATAGTATGGGTGTCTGTTTAGTCTTTGTAAAGCTTGTGAAGGTTTTATGCTGAATGAGCACTTGTATATTAATTTATTGTTATTATTATTTTATTTTATTTTATGATCCAGAACTCGAGCAAGATTTTTGGAATATATGAATGCTTTTGTTTGATGATTGCACAATGCAGGTATTTGAATCTTAGATCTAAATTTTTTTGTTATGAAGTTAAGAGATTAAAATATGATGAAGCATGGCATTATTTTTAACCATCAGTTGAGCTCCAGATGATGGATAAACAGTTAATGGTTGAAACAAATATATATGCCAGACATCAAAGGTCAAATAGCGCTATGGTCAAGTATTGCGGTGAAAAGGGTAAAGTTGAGTTAAAGATTAGGATGAAATGTGTTAGATGTCAAAGATTAGAGGGTTATAGAATTGATATTATGTGATTATATTAGGAATTTATTTAGAAAAAATGTGGTGTGGTTATTTAAAACTTCGTGCTCATCTTTCTGAGAATATATAAAATATGTAACAATTTGAATCGTTTATGAAAATGTTCAAGTTTGAGAAGCTACCACGGTAGTTTATCTGATCTCGCTCAACCATTCACATCCTGATCTGCAATGTCTTATGATCAAAACAGACCAATACCATAATTTGTAAACCTATCTTTGTTTTATTTCATTTTCATTTGCCATCATTCAGATTTGAATGTGTCAAATGTATACAAGTAAAGGAACAGAAGAGTGAAAATTAGATGCTAACTCAAGAAAAATGGACAAAGTTTCCAGTGTACTAGTTTTCTTATTTTAGTTCACATAATTCTGACAAGTCTTCTTGCTGTATTAGCTCCCTTCTTGACGAACTTTCCAGACCACTTGGAATGGTAGCCCAGCAAAATTATGGGGAATGTTCACCTTGATTTCACATATCAAATGTGCTTATGTATAAGGACAAATAATAACACACAAGAAAGGAAAATGTACATTTATTAGTGGAAATTTCTCCTGCTGATACCAACAATACCTCCACTTCCTGCTCATTCGCTGTCGACTCCTTTATTACAAACTCGTTTTCTTATATTTCCAGGTCCCGTTGCACAAGAAGATATTACCTAGCATATGATTTTTTTTATTTTTTTATTTTTTATATATATATTTTTTTAGTGGGGGAAAAGACATGATAATACAACTGCCTCTATGTCAGTACACTTATCCACTTTACCATAGTTACCCTATTATGGAGCATACTTACAATACTTTCATACTTAAAACATTAGAGAGAGAAAAAAATCAGGAGGAAATTCTGTACAATTGTTTTTGTGTTCCATGTATAACAATTTAAAACAGGAAAATAAAAGAGAAAAATGTTAAATAAGTAAATATTGCCCACTGTTCAACAAGTCTAATAACTTTATTATCTCGGCTTAAAAGTCAATATAACGATCAAAGTCTTTGAATATGCAAGTGAAATGTTTAGACAATACAATATATGAACACTGTTCTTATGAAACCTTCATACCAGCCATTTCATAAATGATTTCTATATTGGGGAAAAAAAAAAAAAAATCACATACAATATTATACATACAACAGTTATTGTGCATCATCTTGCAGACTAAAAAGGCGGCTTATTATTGTCCTGTATGGATTTTCTGTCAGAATTTGCATATATCTTAAATATCCAAAAATATTTGTATTTCCATATGGTATTAAAAGTAATAATTTGACAATAAAATCACTTGGTATTATAATATATACATTTAAGCTATCCGTTGGCATTGTCTAATTTCAGCCATACAATACTAATAAGATGCTGCATTAAACTTTTTTTTTTTCCCTTTATGTAATAATTTTGAGACAAACACTTTTGTTCCAGTATAAATCAGTAATAATACACAGGAAGTCTGCATGGTGGTATAATTAACTGTCAGTCAGTGTCATGTTCAGGTTATTAATCCGCACAGGGGCTTGTAAAACTTTGCTTGTTTATTTTTATATGGCCACTATATACTTGTCTTGTAAATGTGGTGTCCATATGTATGATGCAAGATAGGTTATGAAATATATATATATATATATATATATATATATTTACAAGTGAACCATGGCAATAATTTTTGAAGACAAAATTAATTTATCTATTACTGATTTCCTTACTTAGCAAACAAAGTAAATAAAATGATTAAAAAAAAAAAAAAAAAAAAAAAAAAAAAAAAAAATGAATGCTGTACTACATGGTCTGAATCATATCTTCTTACATAAACACAACCTAAACCTTACTCAACTTACAGCAGATAATAAAGACATTTCACCAGTTGCTAAAACTCCCTCCCTATTAAACAACTTCTCATCCCCTCCCACCCTCCCCTTGCCACTTTCCATGGATACGATTCTTGCAAAATAAAAAAAATACTATACTACCAAGTTCAGATGTGAACACTATTCTGTGCAAATCTGCCTGATATGCAGTCCAAGTTGTTCATGAATTTGTACATATATACCATTACCAAGGGAAAGATTTTTCTTCTTTTGAAGAGAAATAGTGAATTAAAGTTTAGTTCTAAACAATTCCTTGAAAGTGAAAGAACTGACAAAACAGGAAAAAATAAAATAAAACTCAACAACTATGGCTTACATGATATATCCTACACAATGAGAAAAAAAATGAGCAATCAAATACCTGATATTCTATTTGTCAACTTGCTATCAAACAGCACCATTTTTTACAGATTGTTTTGAAGTATTACAGAAAAGAAGGAAAAATGTTGTAGTGAATACAAAAAGTAGTTTGGATGCCCTCAATGATGTATTCTATAAAACACAGTTTATTCTTTTGTGCACATGTATGTTATTGCATCTACACTGAAGTGTCCATGACTGTGAAGATTAATTAGGTCCACATTATGAGAAAGAAAGAAAAAAGAGTGTATAAAGAGAACAACAAATAGGAAGAGATCGAGAGAGTCCATAAAATAAAATATAAATATTCAACAAGTAAAAAGAGACAAAACATTTTTTGTATGATAAAAAAGTTCTTTAAATTTGAGGACAGTACATATAAAAATACAAAATATATCAATACCACAACATAAATATAGGAAAGTCCTGCCTTAGTCCATGTGTTGGTATTTGCACATACACCAGAGAAACTGAGACTTCTTCCAGCTATACATCAATACTGCAAGGTAAAGAACAAGGTAATAATACCAGTCCCATGCAATGTATGTGAAAATGTTTGTTTGTAAGGATGTATATACGTATGTATATATATCTCGCACGCACGCACATACTCACTCTCACTCACACACTAATACACACAATATTCACACTAATAAACACACACACTCACTCACACTCATACACACATACTGACACTCATTCACACACACACACACACACACACTCACACTCATTCACACACACACACACACACTCACTCATGCACACCCACACTCATACACATACACATTCACTCACAATCATACACACACACTCACACTCTCTCTCTCAGTGTGTGTGAATGTGAGTGTGAGTGAGAGTGTGTGTGTGTGAGTGAATGAGTGAGTGAGTGTGTGTTTCCAGGTGTGCGTGTGTGAGCATGTGTGTGTGTGAGAATAATGTACATGTTTTTGTGAGCATGTGTGTGTGTGTGTGTGTGAATATACATGTTTTTGTGAGCATGCATGCACCATGCGTAAAAACAAATACAAACCCAAGTGAAGTTGAAGAAAGAAAATAACAGCAGATGGCACTTCTGCCTTCGTCCTCATTTCTTTGAATCCCATTTTTGACATTTCAATAGCCAGACCAAGAGACATAACAAGAACAATAAAACCGATTTAAAGCAAAGTATAACGCGTTAACATAATATGGAAGACCAATCAAAATGAGCTTGGAAAGGTACTCATCTTTTCCCAGGAAACATTTCCATTTAAAATATCTTTATAAGAATAAAAAATATACTCACATGCCAAATGCTCTCAGAAAAAGGATTCCCTTCATTAATCCGAGACAAGAATCTATCAACACTTTTTCCTAACTCCATGAATCTTTCTTGTAGGTATTACCATCTCTTAAATCTCAACATTAAATAAAGAAAACAAAACTTGGGTAAATATGTGAGTATCTAATTTTCTCACACATCTACTCAACAACTGCCATTTTAAAATCACTCAGAAATCATTCAATAAGGAACTCTAAAAGCAGTACATATCACAAATACAAAAGATCTTTCTAGAACGAAAATCTTTCTTGGTTATCTTAAATTTAACCAAAATCTGTTTGCTTTCACTCCCCAGTCTAGATCATTAAAAAAAATTAAAAAAGTATGTAGCTTTAACAGCAACTTGCCAAAGAAGAAGACTGCGAAGCTTCTTTGCATCCCAGAGCCTTCGTTTCACCTCGACTCAGGAACAGACCATTTGTGCTACCTTTGTTATTCCGTCCCAGCACATTTACCGTGACTGGCTTCATGACAGGCAAGTCATGGCATATCAATCTCAGCCATATATTGCAGGACTTTGCACTGGCATAACCAATGCTACTTAGCAATTCAGAGCATAATCACAGTACGAAGATTCATCCAACTTAACAGCTATTACACCCATCACTTTAGTTTTTGTGTGTTTCCTCCAACCTCATCGCAATCTGTATCTGCTTTGTGTTTCTATTATAAAGAAACTTTATAACAAAAATAAGATGCATAACAACTTTATACCAATGCAAGTTATCATATTACTTCTGTGAATTTGAGCTTGCCCACATTTGGCACAACAATTTAAAGTAAGACAAAGGAATTAAAAAGCATATTTTCCTTAAAAAATACCATGACCTCTTGAAAAACAAATCAATTTTGAGGACACAAAGGTAAACTGCATAAAACTACAACAAATTTAGTTAGTCATACCTTGGGTGACAAACATCCCTATTCATGAACAAATAAGGCAACAAACATCATTTCCAAACAATTTTGCTTTGACTCACGAACGATGCTTTGATGTGTGAACACAGAAACACACAAGCTTCCATATCACATGGGGCATATGGCAGCATCAGTTGTGTACCACAGAAAAAACAATAGGCAGTTGTCTAATGTTATTATAGAATAGGACTATCCCTTGAAGGAGGGCCCTTTAACGGAGTGGCCTTCCTCCTCCTCTAGTCACGCGAGCTAGCAACCATCAATCACAAAGGTAAAGTGTAAGTTTTATTTCAGTATAACTGTATTTTTCTATAAATAATGATGTCATTAATTCTTTTTTGTATTTTTTTCACACAAACACATAACACAAACATATGTCTGGGGCAGGTGTATGGATTAATTGGATCTACATTAATTTCAATGGGGAAAAAATAATTTGGTTTACAATCAGAGTCAAAGAGCAAATGAAGTTCGTAACCCGAGGTACCACTGTCTTTTAATTCAGGTATACAGAAACTGAGAAATATGAAGGATAAAAGAGACTGTGCCAATTATCTTCATCATCATATTACCTATCCAGGTTCTGATATATGTATATAAAATGCTTTTGAGATAACAACAGGATCCAGATTTACAATAAATTAAAATAAGCAAATAAAAATGAGATGGTTTATGCTTCTAGGCACCTGTTCCCTTGATAACCCAGTCAGCAGTTCAGTTTCCCTGCTATTACTTTTCAACTCCTTTACTTAGTTTGCCAGATAGTTGTGCCAAAAACTTGAATGAAAATTATCTAACGTAATTTTCCAAGCTTGCTATTTCTAGTGAATATGAGTTCTTGAAACAAGTCATGCTCACAGATGATTATTCATTTTACATTCATAAGCCAAGGTCTGTAAATAAAATTCATCTTATCTTAAAGTCACTCGGATATCACCATTGAAGGATGAAAGGTTTATCTGTGTACCTCTGCCATCAATAAAGTAGAAAAAGTGAGAGAAAAAAAAAGAGATAATGCAAGAGACAACGTTAATGGAAGAAAAAAAATAAATATATCAAACACCATCACATTACATGAACTGACATCTTACCCTTCTCTTGTTCTTCTCCTTTGTAATATCAAGTAAGAGTATCTCTACAGCATTTAATCTGAACTACATCTAATGATATCATGATATTACTATCCCATTCTCAAGTTGCAGGAAATGCTTTTCTCCTTCTGTTCTTATTGTACTTCTATCTCATTTTCTTCCCTTTTCTTTTGTGTAAGGCTTTTCCATCTCTCTAGAACAAGTATTATACCGGTAGCTGTAGATATAATTTACCACAAGAACAGCTCATCATAGCAGCAACTACAGTAAATGACAGGTCTTCAGCAAAAAGCACAAGGTATTCAGGACATGAAATCTCCACTGGTGAGCACAAAGAACTCTCCATGACCCACCCTTGTAATCATTTCCATAACAGTACTGGAATAGTTCTTTAGTGTAACATCAACATGACCATACCGTAGAACTCCTAAAAACATATAACGCTATCCCATGGGCTTCCCAGTCTACGAGACAATGATTCACTGAAAAACAATGTTTTAAAACAAATTTTTACTATAGTAACTTGGAGCATATAATCTGAAATTCAGATATACACACTCACAATAATTTTTTGGTGGTAGAACTGACTGCACAATATTGCTTTAACAAAGTTGAGGATTTTGGCCACAATGACAAGTATTTGTCGATATTTCTAAATAAATACATACAGACTTTTATATCCTATGAGAGAATTTGGTTGAGGAAGATTGCTGGAAGTTTGCATTACAATCAGGTCACCATTTCTAAACTTATTCTGATGGAAACTAGGATACTATTACAGTCACTGAAGTCAAGGAACCCCACTTCACGGTTTAAAGAAGTTCTACTGTATCTTCAAATCAACTTCTGATCCCCTCCTTCAGTCGTATGCCGGAAAATATGCCTCTTCACACAAACATTTAAAATTTGGTGGTAATTATTTCCTTTTCCACCTTTCAATTTTCCATACGGTAATGATCACTTCACCTCCCTTCATGATTTTGTATTTCTTAGAAATATATATATATACACTTTTACTTTCACTTTTGACTTCAACTATTACTACTCAAGTCAAAAAAAAAAAAAAAGAAAAAGAAAAAAAGACCAGTTTTTTTCTAGTTGCTGGCTAACTTGCTTCAGTGGAACAGTTAGTTATCAGTCTTCACCTTATGCACGTCATCATCTTGCAGTTCTACTTCTCGCCAATTTTTGGACAGTAGTCAGAGCATACCTGATCTTTGTGAATGCATAATACACGCACTTGCTCTCTATACTCAATTATCTCCAACAGTGTCTGGATATCCTTAAAGTATTTCTGTCACTATACCTTCTTTCATATTTTCTTCTCATTCTTCCGTCCCTTCTCAAATGAACATGAAGCATGTAATGATTTCTCTTCCAATTTCACTGCAAAACGTCTTGTGTACATCATGAGACTTTACTCAGCGTTCCCTCATTAAAATTTGTTTAGGATTTTCTTGGTTACCAGTGCTCTGTGAGGTGTTCCCACACACTTATTCTATCAAATATAAAAATTGACAACAAGCACTGCTACTTTCGTACACCTTTATACTCTAATATTAAAAAGAAATTTTGACATGGAACAGAACTGACACAAAGCTTGTTTGATGGTTTGATGCTGAAGAAGTGTTATCTCATGCTTTTTATTTATTAATGCCATTCAACTTGCTGGTTTCAACCAACCATGCAAACTCATCACTGGTAATCCTTTTAATATACATGTTTTTCTATCATTTAATATCTTAAAACTGTCCCCATTTCACTTTTGTAGTTTCTTTTTGTTTCTCTTTCTTTTCTCCCCTTACAAATCCATCACAAAAACACGGTTCGAACAGCAGGATTAACTCTTCGATTTCTTTCTTTTGTCTGTCTGATTTGTTTCTCACTGTTCAGCTACCAATCACGTCGTATCGTTTTCATTTTCTTTTAGATTTTCCATTTCCTCCTGGTAAAGTCTGTCCACCTTGATCCATGTTGTGCACATTGACCGGAACAACTGGTGAAGCAAGAAAAATGAATCGGCTTTATAACGGGTAACTAAAGAAAAATGAAGAGTGGGAAAAGCAGAAAAGAAGGGAAGCAAGAAATAAAGATAAATATATATTCTGTTATCCAGAATAGCAGAAAAGGGTTCACAGTGACAAATATAGAAAAGGCAAAAAAGAGAATGAAGACCCTTGTGAAACAAATAGCTTTAACTGATGCAGTTCCTTTACGTCATCAGACCTACATCTCTTTCTTTATAAAGTTCTTCATTCTCAGTATTGCTCTTCAACAACTTTAGGCACAACAGTTATAGCTATCACTCATTCACAAAAAGATACATCATCAAGTCATAAACAAACAATATGAATCCATGAAATGAACAGCACATCTGTTGCCTTTCTGTAACATGCCATTCACCTAAAACAACTGATACACTCAAAAAATCAAACACAAACACTTTCATCCACCATCAAACTCATCTAAATATCCCAAAAGGTCTCACCAAACACTTTCATCCACCATCAAACTCATCTAAATATCCCAAAAGGTCTCACCAAAGTGCTGTTCTTACCCCCATGATCCAGTGGTCATTGGCTAGCAAGTCTCTGAGGATGGT
>NW_020869700.1:99138-106566 GCF_003789085.1 Penaeus vannamei | reverse complement strand
GTGTGTGTGTGTGTGTGTGTGTGTGTTCAAATAAATAAATAAAGAGAATAATAAGAAATACACTGCTGCATAGACCATTTTTGCTTATCGTGAGATCTATAGTAAAAAAAAATATTTCATGTATTTTCGACATTGAACCCATGCAAAATGGCATCAACAACAAAAAATCATATAATAGTAAATGTAAACAGTTGATTATTTTTTCATTCGCAGCACTGTTATATAAAAGAATAACTAGATTAGACAAAATATACCACAAAGTATTGATCAAGTATTCCTCTACTAACGTCTTAGTTTTGTTTGCAACTTCTGTGAACGGTTGTGACTGTGAGGATCCGTGGGTGCAGGCGAGCTCAAGCCCTTGCTACACCCAGCGCCAGCAAAAACAGTCACGTGTTTTAGCAGAGCTCCGTTTAGATGTTATTTTTCGAAAGGGCGGCGCCGCACTAATGGAGCGAAGAATAACTATATTCTCAATTATCTTGTACAACCAACCCACAGAAATCACTAGACTAAGCCAAGTATAGACTGTTATCTGACGTATATTTGGTCAATAGTAACAAAGGTCACGATTCACTGATAAAAGCTTTAGCATTAAAATAGGTCACATCTGGCCTGTAATCGTATTAAAAAAAAAGCTTGGGTATTTGAGATTACACGTGGCTACCAACTAATCTCCCTCTGAGCTTAAATGCAAGAAGTATTACTTCACATCTTACAACTTTTCGTTTTAGAGCAAGATTAAGTCTCTGCACAGATGGGGTGTATGCGTGTGTATGCACATGTATTTATAATTCTCTGTGATGCCCCTTGAAGTTTTTCGCATACTAAGTATGCAGTAACGTAATTAATGCAGTATCTAACTTTCATAGTTACCATTCAGTTTATAAAATTATAAAAATAAAGCAGGATTTTGTCCAAGTAGGAAGTGAGACGAAACTTACATTAGCTGGAGGTTTATTGGGAGAGGGATGCCTCTTGGAGGCCTCCGATGGGGCCATGGCTGAAGGCGAATGGGCTGGCACTCGTTCGAATGGCCCACCCGTCATTGGTAATTGCTGCTGCTGCTGCTGCTGCTGCTGCTGCTGCTGCTGTTGCTGCTGTTGTTGCTGATGTTGCTGTTGTTGTTGTTGTTGTTGTTGCTGCTGTTGTTGATTCTGTTGTTGCTGCTGATTTTGTTGCTGATGAGGCGTGTTTTGCTGCTGAATGGAATTCGGGGTCTGGGGATGGATGTTCTGCTGATGCTGGGGCGTCGGCGGAGGCCCACCGAGAGCGGAAGCTGTCATGGGTCTGCACCTGGGGTTGCGATCGCCGAGTAGAAGAGAGAGGCTGTATGGGGCCTCAGGTTCCTCCTTCACCGCCGCCGCCATCACCAGGGGGGGCGCGAGAGAGGGTGGCGGCCGCTGTCCTCAGTTCGACGTTCGTTTAGCCTTGGTCCCAAAGAGGAGATAGTTGGTGATGGGCAAAGTGCTTGGGGGGAGTGAAGGCGCCGAGGCTCGCCCGGGGAGGGAGCGATAACCGCTGCCCGCCACTGGAGGTCAAGCCGTCACACGGAAACATCCAAACACTACTTCGGCGACTACACTACCATGCCTCAACTAGGCAGCGGTCTCAGAAAGGATATCACTCCTGCTTAGGCACACACACTTTCCACAGCATCCACGCTCTTTATTCTGTATTGCTTGTTTTCTCTGGGCGTAGACCAGTGCACTTTGCAAACAGAGCACGTCACGAGGACATCGAGGCCGAGGTTCGGGGTCCTTGGCACACGCTGGCGGACGCTGCTTTTAGTCGCGCGACACGCTTCTATATGCAATTCCCCAACACGGGACTGGTATGGCCAAATGTGTGGTCTATTTTTTCTTTCAGCTGACTGGGATTCTTCGAAACTTACTCTACTATCACGTTTTCAAACTGGAATAGTTTCATTAGATCCTTTTCAAAGCAAAGGCAATTGTAAGTATTTTGTTGAAAATGAAATTCCCAATTTTTATTAATAATCCTTTTCATTCACTTTTCTGAGGAAAAGCATTAATAAAACTGATTGCTTCAAAGTATACATACACAAGTTGCTTATCAAAAGTAAACACCAAGAAAATAATCACGTATTTCACTGTCTCTAAATATCTTTCTTGTGAGGATTCACTTACTCTTGAAACCACAACAGGTTAACATTGTAAGAGATAAAGTCTCCCATGTTTCCACCAAGACGTGTGGAAAGCGACTGAAGCAGCAATGGGCGTGCGCGCGTGTCTGTATGTGTAGAGACCCAGAGTGTGCGTTTGTGTATGTGTGTACGTGTGTGCGTGTGGGACTTGGTCACGTGCAGCTCCACACTCTGAGACCGCCCGACCAAAACCTACACTTTCCCTCTGATAAAACTCGGGGACGAAAACAACGCACTTGCAGATGCTGCTGTTCCCTTTCGTCTTCGTTGCCACTTGGATTGAGTTCATATGAAGGCGGTGGATAAATCACAATAAATTAAAATCGAGGATAAACTCTAGTATCCTCATCTTGCCAAATCACCTGGTATCTGTGGCCTCGGGAAGTTGCCAGAGGTCGCTATGGTTGCAGTTCAAACCTAAGAAATGTGTTTATTTTTTCGCAGCTTAACACCCTTCGTTTTTAATATATAGTTATCAATTTACTGTATCACGAATGAACATCAACTTAGGTTAATCATTAAAGTTGTCACTTTCCATTTTCATTATATGGGTTACGATTTGGCAACGTAGCTGAAATATGGCAAAGCAGCGTGAGGTTGGGCGCGGCACACGTGACCTGGCCGCCGCACGTGGGTTTCCATGCACATGATGCTACTAAGCACCAAACATCTTCGCATTTGGCTCCATACCTGTAGGCATTAACATTTGCCTGCGAGATGCACCCCCCAAGCACCGAAAAAGCGCTCTCGCATTCCTCGCGGGGTCAATGGGCTCACGTGAGGAGTCACGTGGCGCGGCCCGTCTACCGTAATTGTGGATAGTCCCCTTCGCCCGCCGCCTGTCCGCCCATACACCGTTTGGGAGGCGAGCCAACTGGGCCTCGCTGGCTGGTTTGTTTGCTTTTAGGTGCTTCGGGAAAACATAATGAAAACAACTTTACCATTCCACCCCAGTCTTTGAGATAAGCAATGAAAAAGTTGAATAATCGCCAAACAGTAGACTAACTTTCTTTGGAACCGAACGGCCTTATCACGCAGTTATGTGTTGGATAACAATGGTAGTCAACAAATATAACGAACGAGATATGCACGCATGATTAATTTTATGTCACGTTTACAGTCCTTCGAGGAACTATTCTCTTGCACGTGTTATACCCTTTCACCTTTGACTCGGACGACCTCTTACGACGTGGGTTCCCTCTCCCTCTTGGTCGTCCCCGTACCTCCTGCCCCCCCCCCCCTCTCTCTCTCTCTTCTCTCTCTCTCTCTCTCTCTCTCTCTCTCTCTCTCTCTCTCTCTCTCTCTCTCTCTCTCTCTCTCTTCCTTTCCCTTTCCCTTTCCCTTTCCCTTCCTCTCCTCTCCCTCTCCCTCTCCCTCTCCTCTCCCTCTCCCTCTCCCTCTCCCTCTCCCTCTCCCTCTCCCTCTCTCCTCTCCTCTCCCTGTCTCTCTCTTTCCCTCTCGCTGTTTCTCTCTCTCTCACACACACACACACACACATTCTGGAAGAAAAAGGATAATGTGTTTCAAGTAGGAAGTAGGGGAAAATGAGCGCCTGGAGAGATATCTCCAATAGCAAGATTTGTGGCGGTGACAGCTTCGGGCACTTTCCCGTCGGGAACTGAACAGACTTTGGCACCGCCGGGAGAACATTCTGTCTAGAGAGCTTAATGATAATGAAGCTTCAAATACGAGAGAGAGAGAAAATCTGCGTGGGAAAGGGAGGCGAGGAAGATAGAGAATGAGTTAGATGAAATCGAGACAGAGAGAGGAGATGCCTGGGCTCCAAAGTTGTGTGTCACGTGAGGGAAGGAGACCGAGAACGGAGACGGAGTCAGATTGGAAGAATAACCGCCGGTTAGCTGGAGGGGAGAGCACCAGGGATGCGAGCTACCAAGGCCTAGTGCGGGTTAGCCTGTTTATTTCGTCGAGAATGAAGATGGCAGTTGGTTGGCCTGGCAGGAGCCATGTTCTGGTCCTGCGAACACTGTGAAGCTTTCCTTAGTCCGGTCACGCCGGCCTTTCGAAGCAGTAACAAAGATTCCGGAATTTCTCTCGTTAGCCCGACCGGGGCGGCCGAGTGCTGGAGGGGATGGCTGTCGACTTTTATCTTTTATCTTTCGCCATTCTGTTTTCGGCTATGAATCATGTCTAATACTTTGGACCTCGACTGGGATCTCCCTATCGCCTTTTTGGCCGTGTATCGATATGTTGCTCGAGTTGTTTTCGGCCCACTATTCCGTGTCCATTCGCCGCGTCTTGGTCTCTCTATATGATTTTGATTTATTCTCAGTTGAGGCAGAGTGATAAAAGAATGATAAACTTGTTTGTCATGGGCCTCGCACGCGGCGTGACCCCGTGACAAAAAAATATCGCAGGGCGACCATTGCGCGTGGGGTCGCACTCCGCATTATCTCATCACCCTCGCTCACCTGTTCTTACGTCAACGTGTTTTCCCCTTTCATCTACTTCCCTTTCGGTGAGAGAGGGAAGTCTTTCTATCGCTCTTCGGTCGCAGTCGTCGTGATATCATTTTCGGCCTTAACTACCTTCCTCTTGTCTGGCTACACCGCGCTCCGCCGCGTGATATATAAGGAAATGACGGCGACACGTGNATGTATGTATGTACTGTATGTATGTATTTGTATATATATATATATATATATATATATATATAGATATATATATATATGATATTATATATATTATATATAATATATATATATATTAGTATATAAAATATTATTATATATATTATATATATATTATATATACTATATGATATAATACATGTATATATATAAAAAATACTATGATAATATATATATATGTAAATATAATATGATATATATTATATATATATATATTATATATATATATAGTAGTATATATATATATAATATATAGTATATATATATATATATATACTATACTATGTATAATGTGTGTGTGTGTGTTTGTGTGTATTCATTTAATTATCATGCCTGTGTGTGTAACGCTCTCATTCTCCTACTTCATAATCATTAAGTGATAAGCGATTTCGTAACAATTCTTTAATCTCGAGTGCACTGCATGCATGAAGGCCGACCTCATTGTAAAGTCATCGAGATAGGGCGTTTTTGCTCAGGATTATTGTTCAAAGTATTTCTTTTCAATTAGGTGTAGGAAGACAGGAGGCTTGTGGTATTTCAAATTGAATTAAATCTGCCATCAAAAAGTTCTGTTTTGTAGTGGACTTAACATCGGGAAATATTGGTTTACTGAGACTTTAAACGGATTATATAAAATGATGTATGGATGTTCAAGAAAATAATATCCATATGACATTTAAACAATGGTCAAGCAATATATATATCATATATATATTATATATATATATATATATATATATATTATATATATATATATATTGTGTATGTGTGTGTGTGTGTGTTGTGTGTGTGTGTATGTGTGTGTGTGTGTGTATGTATCTATATATATCTATGTATATATATATCTATGTATGGATAGAAAAAACCCACAATGCACAAACTAGATTTAATTGATGAAAGTGAGACAACAGTTTCGGAATCGTCGTCCTCGATTCCATCTCGGGTCTGAAGAGGCAAGGGAGAGTAAGCGGTATAAGAGGGAAAGGAGGAGAAGCCTCGGGAACCACGGGGCAGGTGAGGACAGGAGAACGGAGAGGAAGGGGAGGTCAGATTAGGTCGAAGGATCAGGCGGTCTATGTGACGGTTGGCCGGCATAAGGGAGGAGGAAGAACGAGGCTGTGAAGCGAGAGGCTGTCAGGAGGAGAAAACCGCTGTTCAGGTTGAAATTGGGCAGCAGCTTAATCAAGGAAGATTCCACCAGTCTGCGGGCATGGACATCAGCGGAAGGGAAGAGAATGCGTGCTGCTTTCCAGTCCATCTGATGGCCAGTGTCCCACTGATGGCAGAAGAGGGCGTTGTTGTTATGTCCCCTGGATACAGCATACTTATGCTGAGACAGACGCTTAGTAAGACTGGCGC
This sequence comes from Penaeus vannamei, assembly GCF_003789085.1. NCBI lineage: Eukaryota > Metazoa > Arthropoda > Malacostraca > Decapoda > Penaeidae > Penaeus > Penaeus vannamei. The sequence goes on along the minus strand of NW_020869700.1, from coordinate 100,392 downwards.
CTGTTTCACCAAAATACTGCTTATCCACAGGAAGGCACACGGAACAGCATAGGCCCCACCTTCGAGGTAGAGGGAGGGCAAGGTGGTGAACCAGGTTACGACGGAGGGTATTCACCTGGCGAAAGGAGAGTCTGCCAGTTGAGAGACTGCAGGGGCCGACGGAGGGAGTAAGATCTCCGCAGTGTAAGGCAGACTGAGGACAGGCAGGTGAGGAGACTCATTGGGGAGGGGAGTCATGGTAGAAGGTGCGTCGCGCCCTGGATAACGCGACGTCTAGAGGATGGCGCGAGGAAGCCCAGTTTGGAGAACGAACGGCCGCAGGAAGTCGGTTCTCTCCATCCAGGTACTAGGGGTCACAGATGCGGAGGGCACGAAGAAACAGCGCGGTGGCAACCCCTCTCTTCACATGCAGTGGATGGTACGAGAAGTATATGTACTTACCACTGTGCATAGGTTTCCTGTATATAGAAAAGGAGAAATGATCAGCAGAGCGATGGACAAGAGTGTCCAAGAAAGGGAGCTTGTCGTCAACCTCCCATTCCACCTTGAAGCGGATGGACGGAGAGAGATAATTCAGCTGCGACAGGAAATCAGGAAACAGGGCAGGGTCATGTGGCCAGAGAGCGAAGACGTCGTCGACATATCTCAGCCACATGGAGGACGAGGGGAGATGGAGGGGAGGAGCTCCGACTCGAAGAATCCATGTACAAGTTAGCCAGAACCGGGAGAGAGGAGAGCCCATGGCAATACCGAACGTCGTGTGAGTAAAAACGGACCCTCAAAGGAGAAGGAATTCGACTCCACACACAGACGAATCAGCTGGAGGAAGATTTCGGTGGGAAGAGGAAGACGAGGATCCTCGGCAGGGAGCTTCCTCTGAAGGAAAGCGAGGACGTCATCAAGCGGGACCTTGGTGAACAGGGAATCGACATCCAGGTTCAGCATTGACGCCGGCGAGACACCGCGGACACGGGAGATGAGGTCCTGTGAATGGCGAAGGTGAGCAGGAGAGAAGGTGCCGAGAAGGGGGTGAGAGACTTAGCCAGCCAAGCCGCCAGAGGATGCGTCACCGATCCCGGGAGGAGATGATGGGCGGTAGAGGCACGGCCGGCTTATGGTTTTAGGAAGCCCATAGAAATGAGGAAGGCGAGGGGTTAACGACCTTTGAACCTCTGGTAAAGGTTCGCCTCGGGAAACAGGCTGCCAAGCTCTCTCAGACGACGGTGGAAAGTGACAGCAATGCGTTCCGCGGGT
>NW_020869700.1:86638-89138 GCF_003789085.1 Penaeus vannamei | reverse complement strand
AGACATAAATACAAATAGCTTGAATGTATTTTTGGGTCGAGCAGAGTCAGATGGCTATAAGTACCTTCTAACTGAGTAAGGTCGAATGAGGTCATATGCGGACATTCGTTAAAAATAGCAAGAGCTAGTATATGTAAAAAATAAATATTGTGAAAAAACAAGTACACAATAATCTAGAAATTAAATAATCAAATTACCAATAAATGAACATGAATAATTAAAGAAAAAATATATCTATAAAGAAGACGAATAATTACGGCGAAACATACTTCGAAGTATGCACATATATACTATAATAATAACGTAAATACATACGATTTAATTCGATGAATTATGCTAGTATTATTACAGTTCCCAATATATTCATGCAAACCGGAAGTAAATCACTCTATCGTAAATCACCGTGTTATATAAATGAAATTAAATTTCTGAAAAAAATGTGGAAAATAGTAATAAGACAGGTCACAAAAGGTGAGATATGCCATTTATTGACAAGACCCGACCTTAACATGACCTCAACAACCGTGTGTGAAGTCAATAACACTAGAAAACTAATATAACACTATATACATAAAAATACTGAAGGTGATATTCATATAAACCTACAAATGAACAAGGCACACTTTTCTCGTATGAATATAGATACTAAAAAAAAAAAAAAAATATATAAAACGTTCGAAGCTTAATATCGGTTAATAAACTTAAGAATAACAAGACAAAAAAGGTCATTGAGACAGGTCATCAGCTACCAAAATTTAACGTTTTCTGTTAAAAGAAATACTAATTTAAGTAAATATCACGACATAAATTAATTTAACGCTAGTGGCCTAGGTAGAGAGGGAGGGGGGTTAACGGGTGGGGGTTAGGAGGTAGGGACGGGGTTTAGGATGATGGGGGATGGGCGAAGGTGGGAAGCGTGGGGGAAATGTTTGTTTGTGCATAATTAACTAAATTATTTAAATATTCCAAATTATCCTACAATTGCATAGTTAAACCGAGCCTAAACAAATGCACTTAGTAATGATATGCGGACTGAACGTCGATATGGCGTCGGTTAACGTAGTGAGATATAATGAGAATAAGAAAAAATGTCAAGAATATGGCAATACTTAGTCACGTGACTTACGATGGCCGTAGAAATAGATAATAATTTAAAGAAAAATGCACGTTATATTCACCCACATAAATAAAATATTTAAGCCGAGTTAGATTTAAGCAATAAAACAGCAAAAAAAAAGAAAATGCACTCTCGCAAGTGATGAATTGGGGATTGATTCCCTTAAAAAAGCGACGAGAAAAAAACATAGTAAAGATAACAGAAACGACAGAAAGCGAACATTTTAGACATTGCTGAAAAAAAAAAATCACTGCACTTGTAAAAAAAATGGCATGCACACATAGGCGAAGAAAGGGGAAAGAAAAGGAAATTGCCAATGGTATACACCAGTCTCTTCGGAGGCGTGGGTTCGTATCCTACCGCTGCCAATGGGCCCGGTCAAGTGTGTCTTCTAGCGTTGACGAAAAGGCTGTCGGTGATCCTATCGTCTGGGGGGAACGTGGATAAGTACTCCTCATTCCTCAGACTCTCTCTCTATTCCTCTCTCTCTCTCTCTCGGTCGGACATCTCTCTCTTCTCTCATCTCTCTAAAGTCTCGTCCTCCATCTCCTCTCCTCTCTCTCGTCCTCCCTCTCTCTCTCTCTCTCTCTCTCTCTCTCTCTCTCTCTCTCTCCTCTCTTCTCTCCTCTCTCTCTCTCTTCTCTCATCTCATCTCTCTCTCTCTCTCTCTCTTTTGCTCTCTCTCTCTCTCTTGCTCTCTCTCTCTCTCTTCTCTCTCTCTCCTCTCTCTCTTCTCTCTCTCTCTCTCTCTCTTCTCTCTCTCTCTCTCTCTCTCTCTCTCTCTCTCCTCCTCTCTCCATCTCTCTCTCTCTCTCTCTCTCTCTCTCTCTCTCTCCTCTCTCTCTCTTCTCTCTCTCTCTTCTCTCTCTCTCTCTCTCTCTCTTCTCATCTCTCTCTCCTCTTTGCTTTCTCTCTTCATTGCTCTCTCTCATCTCTCTCTCTTCTCAGTCTCTCCTCACTCTCTCTCGTCTCATCCTCTCCTCGATTCTCTCTCTCACTCTCTCCCCTTTCTCTCTCTCTCTCGTCATCTCTCATTCCTCTCACTCTCTCTCCTCGTCCTCTCACTCCTCTCTCTCTTGCGCTCTCTTCTCTTGCTCTCCGTCTCTTTGATCCCTCTTCCTCTCACTTTCTCTCTCTCTTCTCTCTTTTCTCTTCCTCTCTCTTTCCTCCATCAATCTCTTCCTCTCTTTCCTCTCCGTTCCACCACATCTCCCCCTCCTCTCCTCTCTCTCTCTCTCTCTCTCTTCCTCTCTTCTCCTCTCACTCTCTCTGTCTCTCTCTTCTCTATCTCTCTCTCCTCTCTCTCTCTTTCTCCTCTCGTCCTCAGTCTCTCCTCCTCTCCCTCCCATCTCTCTCCTCCCTCCTCTCTCTCTCCTCTCCTCT
>NW_020869700.1:75169-84219 GCF_003789085.1 Penaeus vannamei | reverse complement strand
GAGAGTGAGAGTAGAGGTAGAAACGAGAGAGGGGGAGATAGATAGATAGAGAAAGAGAGAGAAAAGAGAAAAGGAGACTGAGAGAGAGAGAGAGAGAGAGAGAGAGAGAAGGGAGGGGTTGTTGTTATTGTTGGTGGGGTAGGCGCATAGTCACACAGAGGACAAGCTTGTAAGAAAAACCTAAATATAACTTGTTGTAAGATACAATGAACCGTATTACGAAACAGACTGATACATGAATATACAGATGATCTAGTGATATACTACATGTAATGGTGACTCTTGATATCCCAGCGATATCTCAAGTTTTGTGAATTCTCAACCGGCCAATTGAGTTTTGTTTACATCCTCACGCCGCCTCGGCCTGTCAAACCGCTGAGCAACCTCGTTTAGCGGAACTCACGCTTTGTCGTGACAATTCTCTCAATTTTCTCACCTTTTTCTCATTCTTTTTTCTATACTTTGCGCGTTCCCCTTTCTTTTACTTTGGGTCAGCCCACAGCTTTCCGGTGGAACTGCAGGGAAACGCAACCCTGGGTGAAACAACACCGTCCAGCCTCCCTTTGCATGACTGACCCCCCCCTCCCCTCCCGCTCTTGCTACGATAGTAGGAAAAACGGAAGATGAGCCATTAAGAGAGGGCAGGAGAAGACTCGCATGTACGTCACCTACGAATTGCCAGGCGTATCCGCACAGGGATTTGCCCAGACCAGTGGTGGTGTGTATGTGGCTATGCCATACAGAGGGGTGACATCTCTGAAGTGTCAAAGTGGCACCTGTGAAAACGTGTGTCACGATACCTGCATGCGCGGAGAGGAGATATTCTCTTGCATAAACACCTCTGGTATAAGGCTGCAGAGTGATATCACCGACCCGGTGGAATATTTACCTGAAATCGCCGTACAGGCCCGCGTCACTGACATGGAGACTGGCCGCTCTGAAGAAGGCGAAGACGGGGACGAAGATCAGCTGTTACAGCTGCCAGTCCATGAACTCGTGGACATCATAAGAAAGCTGCGTGTGGAGTTACGAGTTACGTAAGAAGACATTGCTGAACTCCTTCAACGACTTCACTACTGATCTTGCGAGCACCAGAGACACTGTGGTTCGTACATTGCAGCTTATTGATACTATTGCTGCCACAAAGAGAACTGCTGAGGAGCTTGAAGTGAGATCCATTGCCTCCACAGCCAGTTCTACCAGGATTGATGAGGAGTGGCGCAGTCTCGTACGCTCAAGCGACACCGCTCAGGCGTGGTGGGATTCAGGCAGACCTTAGATTCTCAGATCAACTAATCGTGATCAGAGAACCACAGATAGCCTCCCGAAAACAACTACGCTGCCACATCTAGCAAGCTGCTGCACGCAGTGATAGGGACAGTTGCAATACCAGGCCTGCCCGACCTCCACGCCCTCGTACTGGCCCACACAGCAATACCGAGCATACACTAAAGCAGCCACTGCATCCAATTCCCACCAGACACACACACGCTAAAAAGTGTTGAACAGGAACACTGACAGGCCTAATCAGCAAAAAGAGAGGTTAAAGAAAGTTCCGTTTTCCAAACAAACCCGCATTTTCTGCACTAGCTGCAAAAGACCCGGACACACAGATGAGAACTGCAGACGGAAAATAAAGTGTGAGTACTGCTTTAGATTTGACACACTGAGCAGGAGTGTCGCAATAAGGTAAGTGAAGAAAAACAAACAGTTCTTCCATAACCTTGCAGCAGAGCAAGCTCACAATAGCGACCTGCTACACAAACTCTTAACAGCATCCTCGGTCCGGAACACACAGCCACGATGCCCAAATAGTGGTTGGTTACCCTCACCAGTCCCTCAGGCAAACTTCCACCCGACCCAAGAGTCTTGGAACCATGTCCCGTTCAGGTCATCTGGATATTAATCATTTGAGAATTCTCTCAGCCAACTTGAGAGGATTTCAGACAAATGTTTGGGAGCTCACCCACAATTTTGTAATGCCAAATCGCATTGACATTGTTGCCACAGTTAAAACTCTCCTAAATTACTTTGCCATCTAACTATGGCCAAGACCTCGGATTTACCCGGTGGTACCGTAGGGGCAGGATCGGCAGTACCTTCGGAGGCATAGCTGTCTGCTTCCACACAGGGCTTGGTATTGAACCTCTATGATTTAGTTACCCATCCCGCCTTGAGCTGATGTTCTTCAGAATGTGGATCACACAATAAACTTCTGTGCTCATCTGCATTTGCTAAGGTGCTGAGCCGATCCATTTTCTAAGGGACAATCTCGACCGCATTCTTTTTTAACCCTCCTGCCAGCACTTCATCATACTAGGAGATTTAAACCAATACCTTGTGGCAACTGCATTCGACAATCTTCTTACTGTGTTTGGAATGCACAATCACGTTGATTTTCCAACATACATTTCTGGTTCTTCATTAAATCCCGTTCTGAGTGACTTCCCAGAGTCCTTAGTCCAGTGCTCTGCCTTAGGTAATGTGGGAACATCAGATCACACTACCATACTCACAACCATACAGACTGCTTTAATGTAAGATGAAGGCGTTAGTAGATTAATATGACAGTGGGACAAAGGAAACTTGGAAGGAATAAAAACTACTTTAAACTTGACCAACTGGAAAGATATTTTGACTGGAAGTGTTGGAAAGCAAACAAAAAACTTCACCAATCTCATAGTCAAGCTAAAGCATCAATTTATACCAAACTGCACCTTTAAACCCAAACCAAAAGACCAAGTTTGGTTTGGTCCCAATTACAGGGCTGCAGCTAATGCAAAAAGCCGTGCACGGACACGATTAAAACGGAACCCAGCAGAGATAAATAAGGCTCTACATAAGGCAGCCTGTAAAGAAATGGCTAGGATGAAAAAATGGGCTGTAAACCACTGGCAAGACGACCTCGCGCAGAAACTGTGAGCTCCCAATCATGGCGGAACTGCATCAAGCAACAACAAGGCTTCAGACCAGATATCACTATTCCTCCCCTGCAAACCAACGATGGCAAGCCTGTCATCGGCAGCAAAGAAAAGGCTGAAATATTTGCTTGCCATTTCTCCAACAAAATAAAGGTTCCAGACCCTAACAAAGTCATCAAGTCTTTACCAAGGATGACCACCTACAGAACTACAAGGCATGTTTCCAGCATCGAGGTTGAACAACAACTCTGCAATCTTGATACGTCAAAGGCTGTGGGTCCTGATGATGTAAGCCCTCGCACTCTCAAAATGTGTGCCATACAATTAGCTCTGCCCTTGGCCACTCTTCCACAACTGTCTATATCACCAACCAAGGCCCATGCTATGGAAAAGAGCAAGGGTGGTGGCAATATATAAAAAAGGATCCCGCATAGCACCTGAAAATTACAGACCCATATCCCTGTTTCTGCAATAGGAAAGGTGTTTGAAAAAAATTATAGCTGCCAGGTTATCTTCATTCTTCAGCAAACACCACCTTTTAAGCACAAGACAATTGAATTCAATGCAAAACAGATTAGCTTCCGACTTATTATTGACCATTATTACTGCCTGGAACCAGTCGCTTGATGAAGGCTGTGACACTTATGTCATAGCTCTCACATTGCTGGGCTTAAATAGAGTGTGGCACAGGGAAACATCGCCAAGCTTCAGTTTGGGTATTGACGGCAAACTTCTAAGCCTACTTCAGGATTACCTTAAAGGTAGAAGTCTGTAAGTCGCAATTAATGGTCACACATCTGAATACCCAGTAGAAGCAAGTGTTCCACAAGGCAGTGTCCTCGGCCCTCTACTCTGGAATGTGTACTTTGATGACATCCTCCAGCTGGTTCCTCAGGCACAACATATGCCGACGACTGCACGTTGAGCTTCACCTGCCGCCGTGGAGAACACCGAGGATATCTACAAAATAAATGAAACCCTCGAGCTGATACTAGCATGGGGCAAGTCACCCTAGCCCCAGAGAAAACCCAACTAATGGTGATTACACGAGCTCATCGCCCTGCAGGAACTGCATCCAGTATTACTCTCGGTGGCAGAGACCTTGTCAGACAGGAGGAGATCGAAGTGCTCAGTGTCAAAATCAATCGCCATATGACATTCAGAGGACACGTTAAGGAATGGCCAAATGAGCTACTGGCAGACTATCATGTGTGCGTCGCATTTCCCACCTGCTAGATGCAAGAGCAATTAACACTGTATAAGTCACAAATCCGATCCATCATGGAATATGCACCATTGACTTGGTGCTCCTGCCCGCCCTCATACATGGGCCTACTTGACAAAGTGCAGAGACGAGCACAAAGACTTATGGATCTGCACAACAAACTGCACGAGACGCCCAGCCTACTGCAGCCTCTACATCATTGAAGAGACGTTTCAGGGATGTGTGTCATGTACAAGATCCAGAGGCAACACACGCCCCACTTGGCCACGTTGCAATTCCTAACGGCGGCCCTGACTACCCACGCCACCAGATCCTCGCGGGGTCGCAACCACCAAGTGCAGGTGCCCTTTGCTAGGACAGAGCTGTTTCTGCGATTGTTCCAGCCGAGGTACTCAAAAATGTGGAACAACATGGTAGACCATTCGGACATTCATTATACTAAATCATGGAGCAGTTCAGAAAACATCAATAGGTGGCTGTTCCCTCCGAGATCAACCAGATACAGTTCACTCACTCAGTGTAATGTTAGTGTTTATAATAAGATACTATAATGTACATTTACCTCCTTAGATCTTGATTGCATCCGTTCTTTATATGTAATTCACTAGCTTTAGATAACTCATGACGATTACTCTCATAGTTTAAAGCATGTTAATGTACACAAATTGTTTATGCAATAAAGTATAAAAAGAAAGAGGGAGAGAGATAGAGAACGAAAGAGAGAGAGAGAGAAGAAAGAGAGAGATAGGTAGAGAGAGAGGAGGGGATAGATAGATAGATAGATATAGAAAGAGAGAGAGAGAAGAGAAAAAAAGAAAGAGAGAGAGAAGAGATGAGAAGAGAGAGAGAGAAGAGAAGAGAATAGAGACAGAGAGAGGGGGGAGGGAGGATGGAGAGAGAGAGAGAGAGAGAAAGAAAGAGAGGCATAGAGAGAGAGACAGACACACACACACAGAGGGGGGGGGCGGAGATAGATAGAGAGGGAGGGAGAGAGAGAGGGGGGATAGATAGAGAGAGAGATAGGTAGAGAGAGAGGGGGAGATGGATAGATAAATAGAGACAGAGAGAGAAAGAGAGGAAAAGAGAGAGAGAGAGAGGAAAGAGTGAGAGAGAGAGGGAGGAAGAAAGATGAGAGAGAGAGGAGGAAGAAATAGAGAGAGAGAAAGAGAAGAGAGAGGGGTAGATAGATAGAGAAGAGAAGAGAAGAGAGAGAGAGAGAGATAGAACAAAAGAGAGAGAGAGGGGGGGGAGAGAAGAAGAAGAGAGAGAGAGGAGAGAGAGAGAGACAGAGACAGACACACACACAGGGAAGGGAGAGGGGGGTGGGAGATAAATAGAGAGAGAGGGGGGGGCTGGAGAGAGTGAGGGAGAGAGAGAGAATGTCAGGTTTTTGTGTTTTGCCCTGATTTGGTGGGTGTATGCAGACACAATTCTGGTTCAGCTGTTTATTGATAGGAGGGTAGGTAGCGTGGCGCGGGCTGTGTCTTGCAGTGCAGTTTTGGGCAAAGGGGAGCCCAAGAGGTGCGCCGAGCGGGGCGCGCGTGGGAGAGACCCCCAGGGAGGTTTGGTCAGGGCCGTGAACCCTGGTCAAGTGTATTGTTGATTTCGAGCGCTGGTCGCGGGTCCCTAGTGGAGACTCGGGAAGGTAACCCTTGAGAGAGAGAGAGAGAGAGAGAGAGAAGTGGAAGAAAAAGAGAGAGAAAGAAAAGAGAGAGAGAGGGGGGATAGATAGAAAAAGAGAGAGAAGAGAAAATAAGAGAGGGAGGGAGAGAGAGAGAGAAGAGAAGAGAGAGAGGGGGGAGAGAACAGAGAGAGAGAGAGACAGAGAGAGAAGAGAAAGAGAGGGTGTCAGGGTTTTGTGTTGCCCTGATTGGTGGGTTATGGACACACAATTCTGGTTCATCTGTTTATTGATAGGAGGTGGCTGGAAGGTAGCGTGGCGCGGGTTGTGTGTGGCAAGGAAGCCCAAGAGGGGCGCCGAGCGGGCGCGCGTGGGGGAGCGCCCCCAAGGAGAGGTGTGGTCAGGGCCGTGGGCCCCGGTCAAGTGTGCTGGGTCAACTGTGCTGTAGGTTTCGAGCGCTGGTCGCGGTCCCTAGCAGTGGAGACGCGGAAACGGAACCCTTGTTCCTCAGATCGCTCGGCATACGCTACTAACCGTCGCCCATGATGATGGAGCTGGCTTTCTCTGAAAAAAGCACACCAGAGGCAGAGACAAGGCAAGAGACAGGAGGGCAAACGGGGGGGGGGGTTGTGTTATAGCAGGGGCCGTAAGATATAATCAAAATATATCACATTGCAGTGACAGTGTTCATTCAATTATTTGCATAATTTTCTTTTTTTTTATATTTTCAATAATGCACTGTCCAAAGATAGACAGAGGAACATGCTTAGGGAGACAATTACAATAGTCCGCGAAGACTTGCTTGAGTTGCAATTGTCTCAGATAGCAGGAAATGAAAATCTACAAGAGATAAGCATTGTGCAAAACTACAAAGGAAGCAAAAGGTGTCGCAGTCTGCAAGACTTGTCTTGAACGACGAACTTCCTTGGAAAAAAGAAAAAAATGCAACAATGCAGAGTTCAGAATGTGCAGTGCAATAATGCATACGCTATATGTCTGACTAATAGTGATTGTATCTCATTCATTGAAGTTGTCTATCACACGTCACCAACAGCAATTTGAGGCAAAGCAATAATGAAAACAGGTAATGCATGTAATTCTTGTGCAATTAACGGTTTTTTGCGGGACGATGTGCGCATGTGGCTGCGTGAGTGCGTAGACGACGAGTTGAGTTAATGGGTGAGTTATGAAATGAGTGAGTCAGAGTATAGCACACGAGTAGAAAATAGAATGTTGATAGATTTTTTAGTCATAATAAGTAAGGCGAGAGTGAGTAAAAAGGAATAGGATGGCGTGGAAGTTGGAAGAAATAAGCGAAGGGGAGATGGAGTGGGTGGTGGGAGGCTAAGGAAGGATGTGGTGGGTTTAAAAGAGGTATGGGTGAGGATGGGGGGGGGGTTAGGTATGTCAATGTGGATTGCGCTTAATGAAAATAATCACCGATCTGACTGCACGAAAAAAAACATTCACACTAATAACAAAAACTTACGTTAATTGCAATATTAATCAACTACTATGCGAAATCATAAAAATGGTACTTTAATTAGTACGTAAAATGAATGAAACGGTGACTGGTTTGGGTCAGCTTCCCTGAGACAACTGACCCGAAAGACAACCCTCGTGGTTGTAAATGGTACTTAAACTAAGATAGATTCCCTGAGGAATAGTGATGAAGGGCCCAACCGTAGAAGGGATATCATCGAACGAACTCATACGCAGAACGCAAATTGGGTATTCCATCTTCTTGGGAAATACCAGCGATAATCTCTCATGTATAAGAAGGCGCGGCGCGTAGATCGCCTCTAGCGATAAGTGCAGCTCGGCACATAAAGGACAACTTAATATTAATTACCTTAACCTAATTACATGTCCATACCCAGCTGGGGGTCGTCACCAAGGACCATGTAATAATGATGAGGTGAGGTTCGTGATCAAGATAATCGAAAATCGCGAACAATATGAAATCGTAGTAGCTGTTTAATATAATTAATCTCTAACACGGAGATCACTAAATAAAAATTAAATACAAATAGCTTGAATGTATTTTTGGGTCGAGCAGAGTCAGATGGCTATAAGTACCTTCTACCTGAGTAAGGTCAATGAGGTCGTTATCGACATTCGCTAAAAATAGCAATAGCTAGTAGATAATACTATAAAAAGTACACAATAATCTAGAAATTAAATAATGAAATTACCAATAAATGGACATGAATAATTAAGGAAAAAATATATCTTAAAGAAGACGAATAGAAAAAAATGTGGAACATAATTCGCAACAGCACTAAGGTGAGATGTGCATCTTGTGACAAGACCTGACCGTGACGTGACCTGTGTGAAGTCACTCGCACTAGGAAACGAATATAACAATTTATACATGAAAATAATGAAGTTGATATTCATATAAACATACAACTGAACAAGGCATACTTTTCTTGTATACATATAGATACGACTATAAAACGTTATCACTACAAAAAAAAACTAATTTAACGCTAGTGGATTAGAAATATTGAAAATAGGTAGAGAGGAAGGGGGGATTAACGGGTGGGGGTTAGGAGAGAGGGAGGGGTTTAGGATGGTAGTGATAGTAATAGCGGGAGTGTAAGGAACGGGTATAGGTGGGAAGCGTCGGGAAAGAGAAAAAGTTTGTGCATAATTTAACTAAATTATTTAAATAATCAAGGCTATCCCCCAGATGCATTGTTAAACCGAGCCTAATAAATACACAGTAATAATAGGAGAATTGAACGTCGTTATGGCGTCGGTTAACGCAGTGAGAGATAATGAGAATAAGAAAAAAGAATGTCAAGATTATGGCAATACTTATAATTCTAACCACGTGGCATAGAATATCCGTAGAAATAGGTAATAATTTAGAGAAGATGCACGATATATTCACACACATGAATAAATTATATAAGCCGAGTTAGATTTAAGCAAAAAACACACCACATAAAGAAAATCCACTCTCGCAAGTGATGAAAAATGGGAATTGAGTCCTTAAAAAAAAAAAGCGACGATCTACCATGACGAGAAAAAAGCATGGTAGATAACAAAAGAAGGAAAGGAATGCACTTTCCACGGACACTTGTTCAGATATTTGGAAAAAAATCACTGCACTTGTGAAAAAAATACGGCATGCACACATGCCAGAAGAAAGGGGAAAGAAAAGGAAATTGCCAATGGTGTACTTACAGTTTTTCGGAGGCTTGTTCGTGTCACAATTCTGGTTCAGCTGTTTATTGATAGAAGGTGGCTGGAAGATAGCGTGGCGCGGGTTGTT
>NW_020869700.1:45169-67669 GCF_003789085.1 Penaeus vannamei | reverse complement strand
CAATACTAACTATACACAGAATGTAAAGTCTTTTATACAATTGTTTTTTTTCGCCTCTCTCTCTCTCTCTTTCTCTCTNCTCTCTTCTCTCTTCTCTCTCTCTCTCTCTCTCTTCTCTCTCTCTCTCTCTCTCTTCTCTCTCTCTCTCTCTCTCTCTCCTCCTCTCCTCTCTCTTCTCTTTCTCTCTCTCTTCTTCTCTCTCTCTCTCTCTCTCTCTCTCTCTCTTCTCTCTCTCTCTCTCTCTCTCTCTCTCTCTCTCTCTCTCTCTCTCTCTCTCTCTCTCCTCCCTCCCTCCCTCCCTGTCTCCCTCCTCCTGTTCTCCCTCCCTTTCCCTCTCTCTCCCTCCCCTTTCTCTCTCTCTCCCTCCCTTTCTCTCTCTCTCCTCCCTTTCTCTCTCTCTCCCTCCCTTTCCTCTCTCTCCCTCCCTTTCCTCTCTCTCCCTCCCTTCCCTCTCTCCCTCAAGGTTATTCATAAAAATAATCCTATCTACAACCTAAATATTCTATTAATAGAAAATTACATCCTATTTCACCAGTATTTGGCATTTAGTTGAGTTTCTTTTCTTCTTTTCTTTTTTCTTAAAGGTCATTCCAAGATTTGTTTTTCTTTATTTTACAGGTATCAGGTGGAAGTGAATGGATTATGCGTCTTATTGCAAAAAAGAGAGCAATACTAAGAGCAGCTAAGAAAGCCCAGAGAAATCGTAAACATCTTAAAAAGCATCGCAAGAAGGCTCAACAGTATCTCCGATCCTTCACTTCAAGCAGAAGACAGTAATTATACAATTATTATAGTTGTTTTTAGTTTAATTATTCATATACTTTAATCATTAATCATATCACTTAAAGTGTTTTACAACTGTGTTAAGGGATCATATACAGTTATATTTACTCATCATATGTAATCACTAAATGAATAGTATCCATTAAATACAATCCACATATATTGATGGACTTTTGTACACTAAAAACATTTGATGTTAATAGTAGGCCTCTTCTAGGCTGATATAAACAATATATTCTTATATGACTAGCTATGTGATATATAGATATAAGAATCGTGTAGTACCATTCCAGACAACTTTTTTTTAATGTGTTGGAATGGATTGTCTAGTGTATAAATTTGCTATTTAGGAAGAATAAGTAGTAATTACATAGATCACTATAACCAAAGTGAAAAACTGTTATGTACCTGAATGCGATCTAATTAGATTCAGTATCTCTCTCCCCAGATATTTATATCATCCTGAGGGACAAAGTTCATTAGAAGGAAACAGTGGAAGGAGCGAATCTGCTGGCCTTCCTAGTGCCATGGAAGGCAGTGCTGGGAGACTGAGGCGAAGATCTTCCTTCCGCAGAAGATACATGGCTCCATATACTATCATGGTAACACAGAACACTGTACCAGATTCTGACCCAGATTCAGATGACCAAGAAGACGGTGATGATGATCAGGTTGGAAGTGAAACTGATGAGGAGATTGAAACAATTGAACAAAATTTTAGTGAAGGGGACAGTGGCAAACGTCTCATGTGGTCTTCTGACAGTGATTCCAGTAGTGAGGAGGACCTACCACGTACAAAACGAAAACGTAAAGACTGTATTGATAGTGATAGTGAAGATGATGATGCTCTTGAGACTAAAAATGGAGATATCATACGGGTATCAGAAATTGTGGACTCAAATTCAAGTGATTCAGATGTAGAAAGATCAATCAATGATATAGTACTGGAAAATTCGGACAGAAATCTTAGCAGTGAAGGCACTAGCAGTAGAGTTACTTGCTTACCTGATATTTTAAGTGATACCAGTCTGTCTGAGACAGCCTTAGGTATTAATAGCAATGGAGTCAGTGACATTGGTACTGACCTGAACATTAGCAGTGCAGTAAGTGATGCAATTCCAATCAGCAGTATCACAACAGATGACAATGGATCTTTATTATTTGATACAGACCACAACTCGCTTGTTTCTGGTTTAGATCTCCCAGGAAGCCTAGATTTGGTTGCATCAGCAGCATCTAATCGAAAGCCAGTGCAGAACGGAACCAGTCAGACATCCAATGGCGCTACATGTGTTAGTACATCAGATAATGGAATCTCAGTTCTTCCATCTAGTACTGAAAAGAGTGAAGATGACTGTGGAAGTAGGAAAAATCATGACAACAGAAATGGTGTCACTGAAACAGAAAATGGAAATGGTGATGGTGAACAAACTTTAACATTTAAGAAGAGAATGCCTACAAGTAATCTTAGAAATTATCGAAGACACAATGAAGAAGACCTTTGAAATTTATTGTGGGAAAAAAATGTACATTTCTTTTTTATGATTACCTAAATGGCCTTTGTCAGTTTCTGCTATTTTCCTTTCACCTTTGTTAATATTTAAGAAGTATTTTTTTGCTGCCATTATTTGCTTTATAGATTTATATTGTAGTTGTAGAGTTGAATATATACAGTATAGGCCATTGGGCATTGTGTGATATGTAATCTATTTTGAAATAGATTAAATGAATTTGGAATATTAGCTGTTTGTTTAGATACAGTCTATATTGTTTGATCACCAAAGAAGCCAATTTGACATTTTTTATCTTTTTCAAAAAAAGGGGGACGCTATGAAGGTCTGGCACGAAAATGTGTTAAGGAAGATGCTCACATTGTGTGCATATTGGGCTCAAATTCTCTTACCAGAAGTTGCTTATTTTATGTAAATTATAAAAATTCATTTGCCATAGTTCTGACATTTTATATGATTTCATACAACTAAACTGATGTATTTTTTGAGTCATCATGTTAGTTTTTGGTACAAGATAGTAATACCATACAGTTTTTACTGTTATTTTTGCTCTTTGTTCAGGTATTCTGCCAACTGCTGGGGTCATATGCTGCAGAAGTAGGCTTTTTCATTCAGCCATTTTACATTGTCATTGTATTTAATTATTCATCATCATTAAACTTCTGGAGCCTAGCAATTGTAGTGAATGCCCTGAGTGTGTGTGACCAGGGGCAGTATTCACGAAAGGTCAGTGACTCGTCTTAGAGATTTTGTCTATGATTTGTTCTGTTGCTACATCTCGAAGTTCATGCTGCTATTTAGAACAAACATTTACATCATTATAGACTGATGATTGCTGATTGCAGTAATACAATTTACTACATACTGCAAAAAATTCATTTAATTTGTTAGTGACCCTACAAAAGTCTTTGACAGTCATTTTTTTCTCTATGACTCAGACAGAGTTTTAAGACGGGTATGGAGTGTCCCACACATATAAGTAGAGTCTTTGAGACCACAGTGCAAATTTACATAACTGTGATCTGATGTCAAATGTTAATATAGCCATTTCCTACATTTTCTTTTTATTTTCATTTCATGTCCATAAGGACTGTTTTTATTTTGTCTTCATGCAATTTTTCTCACATTGAAGATTACTCTGCATTTGAAATAATAAGGAAAAATTGGAGGGTCTTTTGATTTAGTGTCCGTTGTTCATTGAGCCATCCTTACATTTCTACTACAGTATTTTATGTAAAAAATACAAAAGCAATTCCTACCATTACAACTGATGCAATTACAACAGACATGTGGTATCACATAACAGTTAGATATACTACAAGTGTAATCATAATATAAGTAACATTTATTGTAATATTAACCTTATCATATTATTACAATAAATTATCAATGATATAAATGTTAGTTCTAATTAGCAGCTTTAACTTAGACCTGTGGCATCAGCACAAATCACAGACAAAATCACAAAGAACAGTCATAGACCTTTCGTGAATATCACCCCTGGAATCTAGTTTGATAGATTATCAAGTTTTCAGTTCTTGATTGCTAATATTTTTGTGCTTATGGTATTCTCAGTAAAAGGGTATTTTTACCTTTAAATTTTGCAGTATTTTTTATGTAACTTGCAAAATATGTAAAAAAAAAAAAAAAAAAAAAAATCAGATACAATATGTTGATACAGAACAAATGCTGTATTTGTTGTTTTTCTCTGTGGATATATGAAAAAACAGAAAGATAAGGAAATTGACAACTGTTCAGTTTTCTTTTCTGTTGCAATGAATGTATTGAAAATGAAAGAGTTTCTTTCCTACCACTGTCCACATTCTAGTTATATTAGACCTATTTAGAAGTATTACCATGAGGGATAGCTAGCAATATTTTTCATAGGAGAACAAAGTATTGAACTAGTTGAAAAAAATATTCACATTTCAAGATTATTAGAAATTTGAACTTCTATAGTTATATCAGTAATATCACAAAAAAGAAAGATTTATCATGGATACTCTGGGAGAATTTGGGATAGTATGCACAGCCAACTGGGCTTGCCCTTTTTCAGACATGAATGTTGCATTATACTTGCCATGGAGTACCAGCAGTGTAATTATATATATATATATATATATATATATATATATATATATTATATAATATATATATAATATATATATATATATTATCACATATGCAAAACATGATTTTAATGTTTTTGCCTATTCAGATATGCATGATATGCATTTAGTTGCTAAATTGAATCTGTAGTAGCCTGATTAGAGTCCAGTAAATAAGGTGTTACACTCTCTGTATTAGATGGAATGTGGTTTTATTGAGGGATAAGAATAAGTGATTGTATGCAGTGATACACAAGCCTTCAGTATGGCTTCAGTACTTCCCTTTTTTGTGTCATACTTCATGACATTAATACTGGCAGAGTGCCAAAATACAAAGTGAGTTGTT
Organism: Penaeus vannamei; assembly: GCF_003789085.1. Taxonomy (NCBI): domain Eukaryota; kingdom Metazoa; phylum Arthropoda; class Malacostraca; order Decapoda; family Penaeidae; genus Penaeus; species Penaeus vannamei. The sequence goes on along the minus strand of NW_020869700.1, from coordinate 62,921 downwards.
TACAAGAGGAGACTGATCACATAAAGGAGAGTGTAGGACACCAACAAGGTCACATCAGCCTCAAGAGAGTACCATGTTTTGGTGCATGATATCTTTCAGACATAACAGGCAAATGACTGATGTACTAAAATTCACCCTTTATACAAAACCATAGCTAATCACAGCATTGCCTCATGCAATGACCATGGCTGGTATAGGCATGTGGGTTCCTTATATAGAAATGCATAAAATGTAATGCATGCATCATTTTAACATGTGAATGACCCATCACCCGGAGCCAAGGCCAAGTCAGCCATGACATGAATGTCATATCATCCAAAGGAAAAGGGTTAAAATTCATGAACCATATTATATTTGATAAATATATATAGGAGGATTTTTTTTTCTCATAGGAATATCATTAATTTGTATATTTTTCTCATTTTATTTTCCTAAACATAGAAGCTTTTACAAACTTATACTGGTATATCTTCCTAATTTTGTCAAACAAAAAAACAAAAGCACACAGTTATGCTGGTGTACCTGCTTAATTGTGTCAAACAGGAAAAACAATAGGCAGACCATACAAACATTTGGAATGGATAGTAATAAATACATTTTGTATAATTTATATCATACACAGTTTCCTGTAAACTGATGTCAAGATAACTTATAAGACAAAATTGTACTTGACACATCTTACTTATATTGTAAAATTAAGAAGCATAAGAAAAAAACTCCTCTTCAAAGTACATGATTATTCTATGAATAATTGTCAATACAAGTTTATTTTCTTACATAAATCTAGATATAATGAAAACACTTCATGTAATAACATTCTGATGAAACAAGATATAAAGTAAAAATCTAAACAGTAATAGTTGCAGTGATGAGCCTTGAAGAAACCTGCTCCTCTTTAGTCATTATCTTCAACTATAAATGGCGTACTTCTTTTTATCTACCTGAAAAGAGAAAGATATGGCTGATAATAAGCAGTATAGATCTGTTAAATGGCATATAGGTTATGTTACAGTAAAAAATCATTACTGCCACTAATTGTAATTACAATTACTTGCTACACATAGAAAGCAAACATTGTATGCATAGGAATAATAGTACTGCCATATTAAATATTGATAAGTTTATAGGAAAGAGTGCACGATTTTTCATTCCAGGGCCTGAAAAAATTAAGTTTTGGGATTCCTTTGCATCCACATTGGGTTTTATGTATTAGCAACAGATATTTTTAAAATCCTTGCAAGAAGTTAGACAGATATTTCAACTTTACAATCTTTCAGCAACTGGATACATATCTTATTTCATCCATTTGCATTTACAAGTACATCTACAATTGCCCCACTGGCTTCACTCTGTCTTAAATACATGCATACTGGGAGATGGATAAATGCACTAACTGATTTGCCCAATATCACTGTTGACTGCATGGGCATACATGCCAAGCCCACTGAGAGTTAGTTAATTATCTTTACACATATATGGCTCCACATGTTTAGTCATCAATGAGTCAATTACTAGTACTACTTACCTCATATATTTATGCATCCTTGATTTTTGGAAATATTTTCTTTTCTCTTATATTGCTATTAGTAATGTTGATAATATGATAATTATAATGTCTAATGATAATAACAGGAATGATACTGATAACATTAGTATTTAAAAAATCCTGGCTGATCACTTGTGTAGCCATCTATGTGTAACATTTCATAAAACGATACTACAGTGATATTTAATTATCCCAGCAGCAGTGGGTTTAGCAGATCAGGATCACAGACACACACATGCATGCGCACACCCACACAACACAACATAACCACAACACAGCACAGCACACACATACACACGCACGCACACAAGAACGCAACCCTCCCCCCCCCACACACACACAAATATCCTCAATTAGTACACATTATACACATCACATAAAAATATGCACACATAATTACATTACAGATACTTCTTTCTTACAGATACATAAAGTAGTAATTTCTTTGCTCTATAGTAGTGTCATGCAGCCGGTTGTTAGAACTGACCCAATGAATATTCATATATACAGCCATGCATATTCGCAGAAATAAATGCATTTCTGTTTATCGATCTATCGATCGATCGATCTATCTATCTATCTATCTATCTATCTATCTATCTATCTATCTATCTATCTATCTATCTATCTATCTATCTATCTATCTATCTATCTATCTATCTATCTATCTATATCTATCTACTATCTATCTATCTATCTATCTATCTATCTATATCTATCTATCTATCTATCTATCTATCTATCTATCTATCTCTATATCTATCTCTATATCTATATCTATCTCTATATCTATTCTATATCTCTATCTAATCTATCTCTATCTATCTCTATCTCTATCTCTATCTATCTATCTATCTCTATATCTATCTCTATCTCTATATCTATCTCTATATCTATCTCTATATCTATCTATATCTATCTCTATCTCTATCTCTATATCTATATCTATCTCTATATCATCTATCTCTATATCATCTATCTCTATATCATCTATCTCTATATCATCTATCTCTATATCATCTATCTCTATATCATCTATCTCTATATCTATCTCTATATCTATCTCTATATCTATCTCTAGTAGATATGCATGCATAGACTAACAGATATGCATTTACTTTAATGTATATGCATGTCATTACATTGAATATTCATTGGTTTGGGCCTTGCACAATTTTAACAAACCTGCTGATGGTCTCATGTTTGTGGTTCACAAAGATTCTTACCCAGTAACTGAACTTTAAGACAACCTTGCAGTCCTGAACTGGTGGATGATGTGCTGTTTGACTCTGGAAAACCTAAAGTACAAATGTAATTAAGTCCTTTGTTTATATTTACAATTAGAAAATACTAGAAATTTTTCACACCTGAGCAAAGTTATTTTGAGTCCTGGTTAATAATAAATCCTATATTTCTATAAGTAAACATGTTAAGCTAGGCTGGAGGTGATACTTTAATACAGTTGTTCATATCTGTAACCTAAAATGAATTTTTGCCATAAAATATGACATCAAGATAGTTTTTCTATTAATGTGTAATAAATTTTATGTATAATCAATGGTTAATGGTTAAAAAGCAAAATAAATGTGCTAGACATCTAAGGTCATATAGCACTATAGGAAAGTATATTAAAGGAGGGATGAAGAGTGATAGTTGCTATGCATCAACTATCTAGAGTGATCTTGAAAGGTTAAAGATGGGTAAAGAAGTTGCTGTGTGAATGGGCTATAGTGGGTTTAGGTAAGGGAATTACCCAAGTGTTTCACGTGTGTATCCAGGAAGGAGTGGAAATGATAGAGGGGATGGTGGGAGGGAGAATGTATGTGTAGTTGAAGTTGAGGGGGTGGGTTGTGTTGGAGGGAATAGGAAGAAGTGGTGTAGGGGGAATACAAGTAGGAGGAGGATGGGTGTCCAGAGGATGGATATTGGCAGTAGTTGGAGTTGAGGGGCTGGGTTGTGTTTGGGAGGGAATAGGAAGAAGTGGTGTAGGGGAATACAAGTAGGAGGAGGATGGGTGTCCAGAGGATGGATATCGGCAGTAGTTGGAGGTGAGGGGGATGGGTTGTGTTGGGAGGGAGCAGGTGGAAGGGATGTAGGGGGAATATGAGTAGGAGGAGGATTGATATCAGTAGTATTAGGAGGATGGATATCAGTAGTATTAGGAGGATGGATATCAGTAGTATTAGGATGGATAGATATTGGTAGTAGGCAGAATTGAGAGGGAGTAGGAGGGAGGGGAGTAGGGGGAATATGAGCAGGAGGGGGATGGATATCTGCAGTCACTTTGAGTGTGGAGGGAGCATGAGTTGTGGAATTTTGTGTCTCAAGCATATAGCTTTGAATATCTTCCAAAGTTTCTGTCGTGGAGTTAGTTGGAGAGTTTTGTGAGAAAGGTTTTCTTATGAGGGGTGTAGAGGACACTGATGTCTGAGAATTATAGGCAAAGGTAGGTGGAGGTGAGTGGGCGGTATGGAGAAGAAGGGGGGGATCGTTTAGTCTGTCAGCAGCGGGTAGTGCAAAGGATTGGGGGGGGATATATATAGTCAAAGTAAAGGAAAAATCAGGAGCATAATTCAGACACCAACTGATTACATGAAATGGGTCAATTATGAAAATATGAAAATATATTTTAAAACAAATTTTAATAACTTATCTTTATTTTATGAAGAAACAGTAAAAAAATTATTCTTAAAAAAAATGTGATGATTTATCTTTATGGCTTCTATAACAATATGTAATAAATATCAGTAAATTTGTTCAATGTTCACTAAGTATTAGAAGACACTAAAAATTCCTGCCTTAGGTGACACCATTCCAAATGTTATTTTCCTAATAATATTGGTTAGATAATATTAACTTGACTCATTTCTTCAAACCATAAAAAGATTAGGGTCCCCATTTCCTCTATTAAACACACACCAATGGGGATGGCATGTGCATACATGCCATGTCCACTATGTGTTTAATTTAGTAATTGTTTTTACACATAGATGGCTCCACGAGTACTTTGTCACCAATAAGCCAATTACTAGAACTACCTATCTCACCCATTTACCCTTTTCCTTGATTTTTTATTATATTTTCTTGTGTTTGATATTGCTGTTAGTAATGCCAATAACACTCTAGTAATCATGATGTTTATGATAAAAATAAGAGTGTCAATATTGATAGCATTAGTAAAAAGAAATGTTTTTCCTGCAAACTCAGGGAAAGGCGTAATCAGTTGAGGTCACAAGATCTACTAATTGATTCCTTTGTGGTTAAGCACTGGCAGAGCCATCTGTGTGTAGAGACATTTCACAAAACAATACTACAGTGAACACATTTTCCGGGGGTATTGGGTTAACTTAAATTTCACATTGTACAAAAGGTGCAAAGAATTCCAATGAATACTTTTCATATTCAGCAGCTAACTGTATTGTATTACATGTTGGTCAATGGATATTGTAAAGCTGATTTGTTCCTTCATTAATTAACACATGCCAGTCTCGTCTATTTGACAGTTTAATCAAAATTTACTTTACATAGGTCTGCAGGTGCTTTGGTAACGTTTTGATTAGTTAATTGAAGTTAATGGTTACAAAAGATAATAAACTGGCCAGACATCAAAGGTCATTTAGTACTACAGACACATGTATTAGTGAAAAGGGTAAAGCAGGGGGTCAGCTGATGATTAAATGTGCTACACGTCAGAAGTTGTACAGCAGTTCAGGAAGTTAGGTATTAACAAGGGTGATTAGCTCAAAGTTGTTAAAGGGAGTGTGGGATTCTGCAAGGATATCCATAGGATGAGGTAGAGATTAGCAAAAGGAGAAAGGGGTTTAAGAAAAATTAAATCAAAATTTCAGAAAAATGTCAGGAGGGAGAGAATCCAGGGAAGGGGGTTATTGTCAAAAAGGGTCCAGGGGGAATTGGAAGAGATAATGGGGAAGGAAGGGGGGGATGATGTAGCTGAAGCAGGGGGAATGGATGTGTTGGGAAGGAGTATGAGGAAATGGTGTAGGGGAAACATGAGTAGGATGATGGATGTTGGCAGTTTTAAGTGTAGAAGGAGTGAGAGCAAAGAGATTGGAGGATGGATGAGCTGTAGACATGTTATCTTGGGCCAGATTAGATAGTTTTGAATGTCTTCAAGAGTTTCTGAAGTAGAGTTGGTTGGGGAGGTCTGAGAAACAGGTTTTCTTACGAGGGGAGAAGAGGGGACAAACATTTGCAGGTTGAGGGAAAGGTTGATGTTAGAGAGGATGCAGTAGAAGATGGGGTGGAATGTTTAGCATGTCTTGTGCAATGAGTTGGGCAAGAGGAAGAGGGGTAGGTACTAGGGAAGTAAAGATTTGAGTGTCTGGATTAGTGGTGGAGATTAGGGTGTTTGAATTTAGAATGGCAAAAGAATTTGACTGAGGAAGGGAGGGGGTAGGAATGGGATGAGGTAGAGATACTGAAGGAGGTGTAGAAACATCATGGAAGGGTGGGGGGAGGGCAGAGTAAAGGCCAGTACTGGTGCATGGAGTAAGAGAAAAACCTTGTCTGCATGCTTCCTGTCTGGCCTCACAAAAAGTGAGGCCAAGATTGCATCTGAGAATTGCTACCTCAGACTCAAAACCTGTATTTATGGCAACCCCTATGAAATACTTTATGGGAGCCACAACATTTGCCACATGTGCAAGATTGTTCAGAGCAGTTTGATCAATCATGACCAAGATGGGCAAACAGTAGGCATTGGGCTGTAGCACAGCAGTTTTTGGCAGGATGGCCTAGACGCCAACAATTCTGACGTTGATGGAAGAGAGGTTGATACGATCAGACAAGGAGGGAGTCTCTGCCAATGTAAACATTAAGGGGTAGGTCATGTCTACGGAAAGTAATCTTGGAAATATTGGTGGAGGACTTACAGCAGCCTCCAGGGGGAATGGTGTAGCATTGTACTGATACTGTATAATAGTCAATGAGGCAGGCAAGTAAGTCTTCTCCACAATCTGACCAATCTTTGCTGAAGACAGGGCATTTTTTGTTGAGATCATGACAGTTCCAGTAAAGGTATTGAGAAACGGATGGGGCTGAGCAGTAATGGGTTTGCCAGTGAAGTCAGTTAAGGTTGATAATGCTTTAGCTCAGGCTTCAGATGTAAATGAGACGAGGCAGGAATGATCAGGGCAGCTGCAAAAGGAAACTTTGCTTACCTGTTTTTTGGAAGTATTGCTGGAAGAGGAGAATATTGTCAGAGTAAGGGGGTGCAGAGGGGATTACAAAAAATCAATCCCATTTAATCCAATTTGGCTGGGCTGAACAGAGCATTCAAAAGGTTTGTAGGAGTGGGGTTAATAGAAGGGCAGGAACATATGGAAGAGAGAGTACTGAGGACTGGTGGACAATAAGGCTACAGAGTAGTAATAGGGGAGGAAAGGATAGTGGATGAAGAAAGCTGTGGGAGTGGAGGAGATGAAGTAGAGGTTAGTGGGAGGGGAGTGGTTTTAAGGAGCTTAATAAAGACCTGGGTGGACCTTTTGGACTGGAATGAGGTGATAGTAAGCATTGAGGATGGGGTAGTAGTAGCAAAGTAGTAGTAGTAGTAGTAGTGGTCAAAGAAGAACCTGGGGTCAGGAAATTGGGAGAATTTAAAACTGTGGGGCTAGCTGATAAAGGGGCAAGCCTCGGTACCCTAATAAGGGAGTAAAGTCTTGATAAATGGCCATAGTGAGTCTGGAGCATGGGGAGAGACAAAGTCAGCCTTTCATCCTTTCAACACAGTTCTCACACCTTAGGGAGTGGATAGTAGAAAGAGGAAAAATAAAAGACCATGCAAAATTAGTCGCGTCGAGGACTGAGGCCCATGGCAGAGATGACCCCCAGCCTTGGATCCCAATTTTCATCTCCTTACCCCTCCCCACCAAGTTACAATGGGCATGGGATAGGTGGGGAGGTGATTAGTAATGTAAATAAATCAACTGAGACATAAAATTTGGAGTTTAATCCTGGTACAGATTTGATAAAGCACCAACTTATATTTACCAAAAAAATGCATTCTGTTAAGCCATCTGATTCAGTAGAGTATCATGACATTCATTTCCTTCAACTTAAATGATACCTATCTGATTTTTAAGTCCCTCCTTTTGATTATAATTAGTAAAAATAAGAAAGCCAAAAAATCTGAATTTTGTATTTTCAAAAATACTTACATGTATCCTAAGAAAGACTGCGGAAAAATTAGAAAAAAATATAAAGCTCTACTAACTATCCTCCTTCAAGCAGATAAACAGTTATTCAAGAAATTGTAGTCATTCATACGGTAACACATAGTATTTAATTGGGGCTTCCTGTGTTCATTTGTCTCTCAAGATGACCAAGGAACAAAATAGGAAAATAGAAGCATCAAAAAGTCTTTAATAATAGATCAACCTTCAATGTAGGACCAACTATAAATAATGAAACTAAATTCATAAAGAATAATTTCTAAGCAAAATAAATGTGTTACACATCAGAGGTCATTAAATGTGCTACAAATGCAGAAAAAAAATGTAAAGCAATTCAGGATAGTATGGCATTGGAAGGGGCAAAGAGAGGTAAGGGTAGAGAGGGTGAGTAAATAAGTTAAGATAGGGATTAACAAGGCAGCTGACTGTATTGTATTACATGTAGGTCAAGAATATTGTAAAGCAGAGTTTGTTCCTTCATTAATTGAGACATGCCAGTCTTGTGTATTTGACAGTACCTAATCAAAATTTAATTTACTCTGGTCTGCTGGTGCTTTGGGAAGGAAAATGAATGTGCTAAACATCAAAGGTCATGTAGCACTGCAGAAAGGTGTACTAGTGAAAAGGGGAAATGGTTAATGGTTACTGGTTAAAATAAATGTGCTAGACATCTAAGGTCATATAGCACTATAGGAAGGTATAGTAAAGGGGGATGTCTATGTGTCAACTATCTAGAGTAGTGTTGAAAGGTTGAAGATGGGGGAAATGGTTATGGTGGTTTAGGTAAGGGAGTTAGATCAAGTGAAGGATATTCATGCATCTGAGGAAGGAGAACAGGTTGTCAAGGCAGAAGCTGTGGGATTCTGTAAGGATATCTGATATGTTGGGAGATCGGTGAAGGGAGGATAGGTGTGGAAAAGCAGAGGTACGTGCTGTATTAAAGCGTGGACAGGACAAGAGAATGTGTGGAACTGAAATAGGGACATTACATAGAGGACATAGGGGCGGGTCTGAACGTGACATTAGATAGGCGTGTGTTAGGTGAGTGTGGCCAATACGTAAGTGTGCGAGGGCCGTCTCCCAACATCTGTTTTTGTGAAATGGAGCTGACCAAGAGGAGATTGATGGTTTTACAGTATGTAATTTATTGTTGTGGAGTCTTTACCAAAAAGACTGCCATCGGTTATACAAGAAGGTTTTAAAGTGGGGGTAATAATCCGTAGCTGGAATATGTGAGAAGCGTAGTTGAGGTAATGTGGACATTGCGGCATAGCGTGGAAGAGTATCTGCCTGTTCATTGCCAGGGATTCCAACATGGTTGGGTACCCAGCAAAATCTGACAGATTTGTGCCGCGTGGATAGATAGAACAACCAGTTCTGGATCTTACAGACAAGGGGATTGGTCGAGTGTATAGACTTTATGAGGGTTAAAGAGTTACGGGAGTCAGTAAAAATAGTAAAAGAGGAAGAGGGGATGAGTATATGTGTCTTAAGGCAAAAAGGAGTGCATACAGTTCTGTAGTAAGGACACTAGATTCAGGAGGAGGGTGTATTTGAAAGTGCAATTTGGGAATGTTACTGCGAATCCAGCTCCTGAGATGGATTTGGAACCGTCAGTGTAAACATGAATGCTGGAGGAATGAATGGAGACATGGTCAAGGAAATGAGTGAGAAGGATAGAGGGGGGAATATCTGATTTTGGTGGGTCAGGGAAAACTGAGGAGCAAATACAGGGGTTAGGTATAAGCCATGGAGGAATGGAATGGACAGAACAGTGGGAGAGGTCGGAGTGAGGAAGGGGGAATGGGAGAGGAGGTATCCATGCGTACGGGGAGAGGAGTTGGTAAACGTGGAGAAGAGGTAAAGGTATGAAGCAAGGATTGTGGAATAGTTAGTTTGGTAAGGGAAAATTGGTGAAATCGAGCATAGCATCGGAGAGAGAGAAGGCTCGACGTCGAGAGAGGGACGGCATGCCTGATTCAGTATATAGGCTCTCAACTGGAGAGGAGCGGAAGCGCCTAGGGCTAAGCGGAGACCGCTGTGGTGGATTGTATCAAGGTGAGCAAGAAGAGAGGTTGAGGCAGAGGAGTAGAAATATGGCATCCATAATCTAGAGTGGAGAGAATCAAGGTAACATGAAGATGGAGGAGAGTTTTGCGATCTGAGCCCCAGGAGATGTGTGAAAGAGTTTGTAAGATTCAGAGGCAGCGTTGAGCTGTGAAAAGGGGAAAGAGACGGGTGATTACATCAAAGTTGTTAAATGAGGAAGTGTGGGATTCTACAAGGATGTCTGTAGGATAAGGTAGGGAATAGCAAAAGGAGAAAGGGGTCTAAAGGTGATTACATCAAAAATTTAGGAAAAATGTCTAGAGGGAGAGAATCCAAGAAGAGGGTTGTTGTGACAAAGGAAAGCATGTATCATGGTGGAATCAGAAGGGATATGGGAAAGGAAGGTAGGATGATGTAGCTGGGGGGGAAATGGTATTTGGTTGGGAGGGCAAGGGGGAAAAGGATGTAGGGAAAATATGGTTAGGAGCAAGATGGATGTTGGCAGTCACTTTGAGTGTAGAGAGAATGGGAGCATTATTAGATAGTTTTCAATGTCTTTGAGAGTTTCTGAAGGGGCTGAATGAAGGACAGTGCTAAGTAGGAAGCAATAGAAAAACCTTATCTGCGTGCTGGCCTCATATAAAGTGAGGCCAAGTTTGAATTTGAGAATTGCCACCTCAGACACAAACTTGTATGTAGGCCTGCCCCTATAAAGTACAAAGTGGGATCTGCACATGTAATTGTTCATAGTAGTTTGATCAATCATGACCAGGTAAGGGTTGATAATGCTTTACCTTGGGATTCAGATGTAACTATGACAAGGCAGGAGGCTGCAGAAGGAAGCTTTGCCTACCTTTTTTGGAAGCACTGCTGGAAGATCAGTGTTGTCAGAGTAAGGATCACAAAAAATTTATCCCATATGGCTGGGCTAAACAGAGTACTTTTAGCAGAGGAAGTGGTGCTGAGTGAAGCAGTACTGTGTACAGTACGCACTAAAGAGGGGGTAGTAGCAGTGTTCAGAGTCATGGTTAAAAGAGAGCCTGGAGTCAAGAAATCAGGGGAATTAATATCAGTGGGACTACTCAATAAAGGGGCAAACCTCATTGACCCTAATGAAGGTGCAAAATCATTACTGGTCATGGTAAGCCTAGAGTTTTTTGGTGAGAGAAATGGTCTACCCCTCAGGGTCCCCTTGAGGGGTAAGGATAACTAAATGGGAATACTGTGCCCATGGCTCCCTGGGCTGTTCATGATTGGCACAGAGTCAGCCATTCTTCCTTCTAACACAGCTCTCACACCTTGGGAATTGGAAAGGAAAAGGGAAAAGGGAAGACCATTCAAAATTTGTTGAGTTGAGGGCTCACACCCAAGGTAGGGCTGATCCTTAGCATTGGGCCTCAGCCTCAGTGTCCTAAGCCCTACCCACCACCAAAAACAAGCATGGGATTCAGGGGACATTTATTAAAAACAAATATGAAAAATAGCTTAAGCTTTGCTTGTGGCTATAACAAGACATAGTCATATCTGTTAACCTGATGTTGCCAGGGAAACGCAGTTTTCACAGTAGGAAAAGGGTAAACAAGTGAAATAGTTAGCACTAGTAAGCTAATTGACTCATTGGTGACTACATACTTGTTAAGTCATCTATCCATAAAGGCAATTACTAAACAGTGAGCATGGCATGTACATACATGCCATCCCCGGCAAAATCAGGAAAAAAAAATTATGTGCAATGACGTCTACTATTATTGTTGCATGGATATACAAAAGTAACAATTGCAGTACCAGTACTGCCATTTGTTAACAAAACTTGTAAACATTCTAGGTTTCACAAGCATATCAATTTCAATATCAATCAATACATCATCCAAATGTCTTTCAATGTTGTGTTACATGTAAATCATGCTTTGTTTAAAAATGCCAAACATAGATATTGTTTTTTATTCAATAATTAAGAAAATTCACCTGGACATTGCTTGTGCTTGTTGTTACATCAGTAACTGGAGAAACTTCTATTTCACTCTCTGGCACGCTTTGGTGCTGGTTCTGGACTGTTCATTGGTGTGTGGTAAACATCTTCATCTTGTAAAGTTGTATCTTCAGATGTGTCAGTAACTTTTTTCTTTCCTCAATCTCATTAGTTTTGTCTAAAAATTCATTAGAGACTTTTCTCTTTTTCTCACAGCATTTTGTAGATGAGTTAATGTTAGTCAAGGCCTGATGTCTTGATGATTTGGTTGAACATTTTCTTGGGCTAATTTTGATTCGAGAAGCAAGGTCATCTGAATCTGTTAGGTCTTCAACTTCTCTAGCAATACTTACCAATTTTCTTTTGTATTTGTCTCTTTTCTGTAGCACTTCATCACAAATCACAAGTTCACAAATCTCTATCTCTTGTTTTTTACCTTTAGATTGATCTAAACCTTTGCCTTTCAAAGTACGTATGTTCATTATGTCTCCCATTTCAGGATTCACAGAAGCACTCTGGTCACAAAGAGTATAGTAGGTGGTATCACTATCAGTACCATCATCTGCATGCATATTGCCTTCATGTTTTAAGAAATTTGTACACAAATATTGTGTCTTTGGTTTTACATTTTCTTTATTTGTGTTTTTCCATTCTGGTTCTTCTAAATATGTGCCTGGGTCTTCCTTAAATTGTCTTTCTGAAAGTTCAGGAGTTTCTGGTATAACATTTATATTATTAACAACTCTCTGGAAACATTGTAAATTGTCACAATCATCATCCCCATTGTCTTCTTGAGATGATGATGACACATAAGTAATAATTTCAGGTTTTAACTGAGAAAGCATATTTTCATTATTTCTAGACTGTTTTCCCCTATTATAAGGAGTTTTACATCCAGATTTTGCTGTAGTTTTGTTTGTTAGTTTTTTACAAAGTATTTGTCTTATTTTATCTAAATCCTGTTTTTGCTGAATAACTGTACTACTGGAAGTGCTACCAGATAGTCTGAGAGTTTCACAATCTTCACTTGAAGTTCCGACAGTACACTGCCTGCCCTCCACATTATTAAAATTTGATGATCTTCCATCATTACTTGGGGATTTCTGTTGCAATGAATGTCTTTCTAATTCACTCCCACCGCTTGTCTTTGGTTCAAAATGCCCCTGATCTTCATCTGGAGTTTGGGGTCTGTATCTCTGAGTTCCCCGTCTATCTTTCATGATTTTTAATTTATATTTAAGTTTTGTAACATACTTTTCCATTGTCCTTATCAATTCTTCTAATTCCCTAATTTCTGAATCCTCATATCTTGCTTCTGTAATTCTTGGATCTTCCATTTGTGAGTCATATTCACTGTCATCAGTTAGAATATCTTGGGAGTTCACAGCCAACACTTTAGTGGGTTTTACTTCCCATACTTTTCCATTGTGAACTATGATTTCATTGTCATGCCTAAAGTAAGATGCTTCCTGTTGTTCCATATCATCTGCAATACCTTCTTCAGCACTGTCTTCAGATAAAGACTCTATACAACTTAGATTCTTGACATCAACTGGGACACTTGCACATTTCTTAACTGTCCAGAGTTTACCATTGACTTGAATAATATCCATCTCTTCATGAATTGTTATATCAGAAGAATCTATCTGACTCTCATGCTCTGCAGTGGAATTAGGACTGCCATGGTTTTCCTCATCAGTATGTGGATCAAAATCTGATAACTCCTCTTTTGCAACTGACAATTTCTTCACAGCATCTCTTATAGAATTCCCAGTGAGACTGTCTTTGATGCAATTGAGAAGTATCTTGTATTCCTGTGTATTTTGTCTTGCCAGGTCATTCTGGATATCTTCATCCTTTATAATCTGCAAAATAAAAATAAGAACAGATACAGATACAATGCACAAATGGTAGACACAAACTATTCAGCTGATTGAAATTGAAAACAACACTATGAAAATATGATTAAATAATTTATTTTGGCGTATCACACCATAACTTACAACTACAATAAAAGAGAGCTTTACATTAAGATTAATAGATGCCAAACTTCTCAAACTATCAAATATTCTATCTAAACCTTGGCCTTCTAAAGATTCTGAATGTCAAATCTAGAACTGTTTCTGATTTGTAAAAGATTTCTGTAACAGCTTATATGCATATAAAATACTGTACAAATTCTGGAATAAGCCATACCTTTTCTATTGCAGTTGGTGGAAGCATCTGTAATAACTTTGCCAATAGTTCTGGGAGGCTGCCATAAACATGGCTATTAGCTTGAAGTAATAGTACTTTTTTCAAACATCTTGCATTCTTTACTGAGCCTCTGGTACTTGCTTCTATGGATTCACTAGCAGCATTTTTTACTCTTTCAAATGTCTCCATGAAGAAGTCATCCTAGAATAGTTGAAAAAAAAAATATCAAAATATTAATATTTAGTCATGAAATGAAATAAATCCTATTTATATTGCTATCATTATTATTAACAGTAGTAGTAGTAGTAGTAATAGTAGTAACAGTAGTAATAGTAATAGTAATAGTAGTAGTAGTAGTAATAGTAATAGTAATAATAGTAGTAATAGTAGTAATAGTAGTAATAGTAGTAATAGTAGTAATAATAGTATAGTAGTATAATATAGTAGTAGTAGTAGTAGTAGTAGTAGTAGTAGTAGTAGTAGTAGTAGTAGTAGTAGTAGTAGTAGTAGTAGTAGTAGTAGTAGAAGTAGTAGTAGTAGTAGTAGTAGTAGTAGTAGTAGTAGTAGTAGTAGTAGTAGTAGTAGTAGTAGTAGTAGTAGTAGTAGTAGTAGTAGTAGTAGTAGTAGTAGTAGTAGTAGTAGTATAGTAGTAGTAGTAGTAGTAGTAGTAGTAGTAGTAGTAGTAGTAGTAGTAGTAGTAGTAGTAGTAGTAGTTTAATCATTATTATTACTATTACCATTATTATTACTATCATTATTACCATTATCTTTATTATGATTATTATTATTGTTTAATTGTTTAATGTTTGAAAATAAATGTGCTAGACATCAAAGGCCATATAGCACAGTGGTAAAGTATTGTGCCTGGAAGGGCAAAGAAGAGTTAAAGATTACGATAAAAGTGTTAAATGTCGAAAGTTTAAGTGTTATAGAATAGTATGGTAGTGATGAAAAGGGAAATAGGGGAACAGTGAACTAGAGCAGAAATCAGAATGAAGGGGAGGGTTAAGGAGTTAGGGTGATTGAGTGAATCATGGTGTATCTGTCACTGGGGAAGATATAGGAAAAATGTTCAAGGAAGAATAGAGATAGCTTTTGAAAAGTAGGTGTCAATGATTAGAAGGTATTTATAGGAAAGTATGGTAACAAAAAGCAAAAGGAGGGAAGTAAATAAAGTAGAGCAGTGACAAGTAAATGGGAAAGGTTAAGGAGGTAGAGCAATTAAGTGAATTGCATTATATCTGTGACTAGGGGAGGAATAGGGATAATAGGTGATAATGGTAGATATGGCTGTCTTAGGAGTAGGGGATTAGGTATCTGAGGTTGACATAAAGGATCAGTAGGTGAAGGAGTAGTGTCTGGGGGTTCGACAGGAAAGTTGGGATCTGGGGAAGGGTATTGTGATAAAAGAGATTCACGTGTGTATCCAGGAGGGAATGGGAGGGATAGTGGGGAAG
This sequence comes from Penaeus vannamei, assembly GCF_003789085.1. Lineage (NCBI taxonomy): Eukaryota > Metazoa > Arthropoda > Malacostraca > Decapoda > Penaeidae > Penaeus > Penaeus vannamei. The sequence continues at coordinate 47,513 of NW_020869700.1, read as the reverse complement.
GATGAGGTTTTGTGGATGGTTGGTTTGGGCTGTATGGGTGGTTTGGGTGGTTGAGAGGATGAGGTAGGTGGAAAAGAATGGGGTTTTGGGGGAGGTTTTGGTTTGGGTTTTGAGAGGAAGGATTGGGGGAATATAAGAGGGTAGAGTTACTGAGTGAATTGCAGTGTATCTATGACTGGGGAAGGAATAGGGACATTGTTCAAGGAAAACAGAATCCAGGGGATGAGAAAGGGGGACTGGGGAAATTGGTGAAGTATCAGGAAGAATGTCTGGAGGGGAGGGGTCTGGAGGATACTGTTGTGATAGAGGGATTCGTGTGAGTATTCAAGCGGAAGCGGTAGAGAAGGTGGGTATGTTGGGAGGGTGTAGGAGGAAGGGGGGTGGAGGGAATTGAGGAGGAGGGATAGATATCAGCAAAACTTCAAATGCAGAAGTAGGAACAGAGGGATTTGGGGGTTGGATGAGGGAGCGGAGTGTTCCCTTGGTTTATCTTTAGGAAGTTTTGGATCTTCAAAGGTTTTGGGTAAAGAAGACTGAGGAGGAGAAGAGGAGATAGATATCTGAGGAACAGAAGACGAAGGTGTATGTAGTAGGAGAACATGGAGTGGAACGTTTAGGTTGCCTGGTACGACAAATAAAGCGTGGAGGAGGGGTAGGTATCGGGGAAGTGGTAGAGATTGGAGTATCTGCATCTAGAATGGAAAACGGATTTGACTGGTGGATAGGGTGAGTAGACATAGGATGTAGGTTTAGGGTATAGGGGAGAGATACCTGGGGAAATTTAGAAACATCCTGTGAAGATGGTAGGGGAGCAGAGTGAAGAATTGTTTTGGAATAAGTTGAGAGAGAAAAAACTCTTTGTCATGCTTCCTGTCTGGCCTCACATAGAGTGAGGCCTAATTTAAATCTGAGAACTGCTACCTCACCTTCAAACTTATAGGCAGGGCAGCTCCTATAAAATACATATGGGAGTCTGCACAATTGGCACATGTACGTGACTGAGCAGAGCAATTTGAACAGTCATGACCAGGTTGGGCATATAGAGGGCAGTGGCCTGTGGAGCAACAATGTTTGGCTGGGTGGCCAAAACGCCAACATTTCTGACATTGACAAGGAAGGAGTCGATATTGTCAGACATGATAAGACAATTCACCAATATAAACCTCATGGGGGAGGTCTTGTCTACGGAAGCTAATCTTGGCAATATTGACGTGGGATTTACACTAGCCTCTGGGAGGAAGAGTGTAATACTGTACTGCCACTGTATCGATTTCACAGTCTGACCAGCCCTTGGCATACATGGGACAAGCATTTGGGGGAATAGAAACAGTTCCAGTACAAGCATTAAGAGAGGGGTAACGTTCTGCAGGAATGGGTTTGCCAGTAAGGCCAGTTAGGGTAGATAGTGCACGAGCTTGAGATTCAGATGTAACCATGACAAGGCGTGAATGATCAGAGCAACTATGAAAGGTAACCTTGCCTACTTGTTTCTGGAGGCACTGCTGAAAGAGAAGGGTATTCTCAGAATAGGGAGCTGTGGGGGGAATCACTAAAGAATTGATTCCACTTGGCTGGGCCAAAGAGAGTACTCAGAAGGTTTGCAGAGGTAGAGGCAGTAGAAGGAGGAAGGCGAGAGGAAGATGGGGTGGTGTTGAGTGGAGTAGTTCTGCAGGGGGAGGACAATAAGGATGAATAGTAGTAATAAGGGAAGAGGGGGTAGACATTGAAGAAGACTGTGCAGCAGGAGATGAAGAGGAGAATGTTGGGGAAGAGAAAGGGGCAGGGGTCTGAAAACCATCAAAATCAAATTGAGATAGGCTATTTGATGAAGGGGCAAGCTTAAATGCCCCTATTAAGGATAAAGAATCTTAATTATAGGCCATGGTGAGCCTGAATAAACTGGGGGAAAGGAACAGTCTACCCCTCAGGGTCCCCATAAGGGGTAAGGGCTAAGCAATTAACCAAGGGGATACCATGCCAATGGCTCCCGGAGGCCATTCGTGACTGACACAAATTCAGACTTTCATCCTTTCAGCACGGCTCTCATGCCTTAGGAATGGGAAAGAAGAAGGGAATAAAGAAGATACAGAAGAAGGAAAGAAAAGAAAGGACCACGCAAAATTAGTTAAGGCGAGGGTTGAGGCCCAAGGTAGGGGTGATCCCCTACATTCGTTCTCAGTCCACGTCTCCTAAGCCCTCCCATGACAACAAAGAGCTAGGTATTGGGAGGGCATAATTATCATTAACATTATCATTATTATCATCATCATCATTCCCTATATTCCTATAGAGTTGTAGGCCCACGTCAGGCGCTCAAGTTTTCTTTTGCCAGATTCAACTCTCC
>NW_020869700.1:12571-42569 GCF_003789085.1 Penaeus vannamei | reverse complement strand
GAAAATTGGGAGAATTTAAAAACTGGGGGCTAGCTGATAAAGGGGCAAGCCTCGGTACCCCTAATAAGGGAGTAAAGTCTTGATAAATGGCCATAGTGAGTCTGGAGCATGGGGAGAGACAAAGTCAGCCTTTCATCCTTTCAACACAGTTCTCACACCTTAGGGAGTGGATAGTAGAAAGAGGAAAAATAAAAGACCATGCAAAATTAGTCGCGTCGAGGACTGAGGCCCATGGCAGAGATGACCCCCAGCCTTGGATCCCAATTTTCATCTCCTTACCCCTCCCCACCAAGTTACAATGGGCATGGGATAGGTGGGGAGGTGATTAGTAATGTAAATAAATCAACTGAGACATAAAATTTGGAGTTTAATCCTGGTACAGATTTGATAAAGCACCAACTTATATTTACCAAAAAAATGCATTCTGTTAAGCCATCTGATTCAGTACAGTATCATGACATTCATTTCCTTCAACTTAAATGATACCTATCTGATTTTTAAGTCCCTCCTTTTGATTATAATTAGTAAAAATAAGAAAGCCAAAAAATCTGAATTTTGTATTTTCAAAAATACTTACATGTATCCTAAGAAAGACTGCGGAAAAATTAGAATAAAAATATAAAGCTCTACTAACTATCCTCCTTCAAGCAGATAAACAGTTATTCAAGAAATTGTAGTCATTCATACGGTAACACATAGTATTTAATTGGGGCTTCCTGTGTTCATTTGTCTCTCAAGATGACCAAGGAACAAAATAGGAAAATAGAAGCATCAAAAAGTCTTTAATAATAGATCAACCTTCAATGTAGGACCAACTATAAATAATGAAACTAAATTCATAAAGAATAATTTCTAAGCAAAATAAATGTGTTACACATCAGAGGTCATTAAATGTGCTACAAATGAAGAAAAAAAATGTAAAGCAATTCAGGATAGTATGGCATTGGATGGGCAAAGAGAGGTAAGGGTAGAGAGGGTGAGTAAATAAGTTAAGATAGGGATTAACAAGGCAGCTGACTGTATTGTATTACATGTAGGTCAAGAATATTGTAAAGCAGAGTTTGTTCCTTCATTAATTGAGACATGCCAGTCTTGTGTATTTGACAGTACCTAATCAAAATTTTATTTACTCTGGTCTGCTGGTGCTTTGGGAAGGAAAATGAATGTGCTAAACATCAAAGGTCATGTAGCACTGCAGAAAGGTGTACTAGTGAAAAGGGGAAATGGTTAATGGTTAATGGTTAAAATAAATGTGCTAGACATCTAAGGTCATATAGCACTATAGGAAGGTATAGTAAAGGGGGATGTCTATGTGTCAACTATCTAGAGTAGTGTTGAAAGGTTGAAGATGGGGGAAATGGTTATGGTGGTTTAGGTAAGGGAGTTAGATCAAGTGAAGGATATTCATGCATCTGAGGAAGGAGAACAGGTTGTCAAGGCAGAAGCTGTGGGATTCTGTAAGGATATCTGATATGTTGGAGATCGGTGAAGGGAGGATAGTGTGGAAAAGCAGAGGTACGTGCTGTATTAAAGCGTGACAGGACAAGAGAATGTGTGGAACTGAAATAGGGACATTACATAGAGGACATAGGGGCGGGTCTGAACGTGACATTAGATAGGCGTGTGTTAGGTGAGTGTGGCCAATACGTAAGTGTGCGAGGGCCGTCTCCCAACATCTGTTTTTGTGAAATGGAGCTGACCAAGAGGAGATTGATGGTTTTACAGTATGTAATTTATTGTTGTGGAGTCTTTACCAAAAAGACTGCCATCGGTTATACAAGAAGGTTTTAAAGTGGGGGTAATAATCCGTAGCTGGAATATGTGAGAAGCGTAGTTGAGGTGATGTGGACATTGCGGCATAGCGTGGAAGAGTATCTGCCTGTTCATTGCCAGGGATTCCAACATGGTTGGGTACCCAGCAAAATCTGACAGATTTGTGCCGCGTGGATAGATAGAACAACCAGTTCTGGATCTTACAGACAAGGGGATTGGTCGAGTGTATAGACTTTATGAGGGTTAAAGAGTTACGGAGTCAGTAAAAATAGTAAAAGAGGAAGAGGGGGATGAGTATGTGTCTTAAGGCAAAAAGGAGTGCATACAGTTCTGTAGTAAGGACACTAGATTCAGGAAGGAGGGTGTATTTGAAAGTGCAGTTTGGGAATGTTACTGCGAATCCAGCTCCTGAGATGGATTTGGAACCGTCAGTGTAATCATGAATGCTGGAGGAATGAATGGAGACATGGTCATGGAAATGAGTGAGAAGGATAGAGGGGGGAATATCTGATTTTGGTGGGTCAGGGAAAACTGAGGAACAAATACAGGGGTTAGGTATAAGCCATGGAGGAGGAATGGAATGGACAGAACGTGGGAGATGTTGGAGGTGAGGAAAGGGGGAATGGGAGAGGAGTGTATCCATACGTACGGGGAGTGGAGTTGGTAAACGTGGAGAAGAGGTAAAGGTATGAAGCAAGGATTGTGGAATAGTTAGTTTGGTAAGGGAAAATTGGTGAAATCGAGCATAGCATCGGAGAGAGAGAAGTGCTCGACGTCGAGAGAGGGACGGCATGCCAGATTCAGTATATAGGCTCTCAACTGGAGAGGAGCGGAAGCTCCTAGGGCTAAGCGGAGACCGCTGTGGTGGATTGTATCAAGGTGAGCAGCAAGAAGAGAGGTTGAGGCAGAGGAGTAGAAATGGCATCCATAATCTAGAGTGGAGAGAATCAAGGTAACATGAAGATGGAGGAGAGTTTTGCGATCTGAGCCCCAGGAGATGTGTGAAAGAGTTTGTAAGATTCAGAGGCAGCGTTGAGCTGTGAAAAGGGGAAAGAGACGGGTGATTACATCAAAGTTGTTAAATGAGGAAGTGTGGGATTCTACAAGGATGTCTGTAGGATAAGGTAGGGAATAGCAAAAGGAGAAAGGGGTCTAAAGGTGATTACATCAAAAATTTAGGAAAAATGTCTAGAGAGAGATCAAGAAGAGGGTTGTTGTGACAAAGGAAAGCATGTATCATGGTGGAATCAGAAGGGATATGGGAAAGGAAGGTAGGATGATGTAGCTGGGGGGGAATGGTATTTGTTGGGAGGGCAAGGGGGAAAAGGATGTAGGGAAAATATGGTTAGGAGCAAGATGGATGTTGGCAGTCACTTTGAGTGTAGAGAGAATGGGAGCATTATTAGATAGTTTTCAATGTCTTTGAGAGTTTCTGAAGGGGCTGAATGAAGGACAGTGCTTAAGTAGGAAGCAATAGAAAAACCTTATCTGCGTGCTGGCCTCATATAAAGTGAGGCCAAGTTTGAATTTGAGAATTGCCACCTCAGACACAAACTTGTATGTAGGCCTGCCCCTATAAAGTACAAAGTGGGATCTGCACATGTAATTGTTCATAGTAGTTTGATCAATCATGACCAGGTAAGGGTTGATAATGCTTTACCTTGGGATTCAGATGTAACTATGACAAGGCAGGAGGCTGCAGAAGGAAGCTTTGCCTACCTTTTTTGGAAGCACTGCTGGAAGATCAGTGTTGTCAGAGTAAGGATCACAAAAAATTTATCCCATATGGCTGGGCTAAACAGAGTACTTTTAGCAGAGGAAGTGGTGCTGAGTGAAGCAGTACTGTGTACAGTACGCACTAAAGAGAGGGTAGTAGCAGTGTTCAGAGTCATGGTTAAAAGAGAGCCTGGAGTCAAGAAATCAGGGGAATTAATATCAGTGGGACTACTCAATAAAGGGGCAAACCTCATTGACCCTAATGAAGGTGCAAAATCATTACTGGTCATGGTAAGCCTAGAGTTTTTTGGTGAGAGAAATGGTCTACCCCTCAGGGTCCCCTTGAGGGGTAAGGATAACTAAATGGGAATACTGTGCCCATGGCTCCCCTGGGCTGTTCATGATTGGCACAGAGTCAGCCATTCTTCCTTCTAACACAGCTCTCACACCTTGGGAATTGGAAAGGAAAAGGGAAAAGGGAAGACCATTCAAAATTTGTTGAGTTGAGGGCTCACACCCTGATCCTTAGCATTGGGCCTCAGCCTCAGTGTCCTAAGCCCTACCCACCACCAAAAACAAGCATGGGATTCAGGGGACATTTATTAAAAACAAATATGAAAAATAGCTTAAGCTTTGCTTGTGGCTATAACAAGACATAGTCATATCTGTTAACCTGATGTTGCCAGGGAAACGCAGTTTTCACAGTAGGAAAAGGGTAAACAAGTGAAATAGTTAGCACTAGTAAGCTAATTGACTCATTGGTGACTACATACTTGTTAAGTCATCTATCCATAAAGGCAATTACTAAACAGTGAGCATGGCATGTACATACATGCCATCCCCGGCAAAATCAGGAAAAAAAAATTATGTGCAATGACGTCTACTATTATTGTTGCATGGATATACAAAAGTAACAATTGCAGTACCAGTACTGCCATTTGTTAACAAAACTTGTAAACATTCTAGGTTTCACAAGCATATCAATTTCAATATCAATCAATACATCATCCAAATGTCTTTCAATGTTGTGTTACATGTAAATCATGCTTTGTTTAAAAATGCCAAACATAGATATTGTTTTATATTCAATAATTAAGAAAATTCACCTGGACATTGCTTGTGCTTGTTGTTACATCAGTAACTGGAGAAACTTCTATTTCACTGCAAACTCTGGCACGCTTTGGTGCTGGTTCTGGACTGTTCATTGGTGTGTGGTAAACATCTTCATCTTGTAAAGTTGTATCTTCAGATGTGTCAGTAACTTTGTTTCTTTCCTCAATCTCATTAGTTTTGTCTAAAAATTCATTAGAGACTTTTCTCTTTTTCTCACAGCATTTTGTAGATGAGTTAATGTTAGTCAAGGCCTGATGTCTTGATGATTTTGTTGAACATTTTCTTGGGCTAATTTTGATTCGAGAAGCAAGGTCATCTGAATCTGTTAGGTCTTCAACTTCTCTAGCAATACTTACCAATTTTCTTTTGTATTTGTCTCTTTTCTGTAGCACTTCATCACAAATCACAAGTTCACAAATCTCTATCTCTTGTTTTTTACCTTTAGATTGATCTAAACCTTTGCCTTTCAAAGTACGTATGTTCATTATGTCTCCCATTTCAGGATTCACAGAAGCACTCTGGTCACAAAGAGTATAGTAGGTGGTATCACTATCAGTACCATCATCTGCATGCATATTGCCTTCATGTTTTAAGAAATTTGTACACAAATATTGTGTCTTTGGTTTTACATTTTCTTTATTTGTGTTTTTCCATTCTGGTTCTTCTAAATATGTGCCTGGGTCTTCCTTAAATTGTCTTTCTGAAAGTTCAGGAGTTTCTGGTATAACATTTATATTATTAACAACTCTCTGGAAACATTGTAAATTGTCACAATCATCATCCCCATTGTCTTCTTGAGATGATGATGACACATAAGTAATAATTTCAGGTTTTAACTGAGAAAGCATATTTTCATTATTTCTAGACTGTTTTCCCCTATTATAAGGAGTTTTACATCCAGATTTTGCTGTAGTTTTGTTTGTTAGTTTTTTACAAAGTATTTGTCTTATTTTATCTAAATCCTGTTTTTGCTGATTAACTGTACTACTGGAAGTGCTACCAGATAGTCTGAGAGTTTCACAATCTTCACTTGAAGTTCCGACAGTACACTGCCTGCCCTCCACATTATTAAAATTTGATGATCTTCCATCATTACTTGGGGATTTCTGTTGCAATGAATGTCTTTCTAATTCACTCCCACCGCTTGTCTTTGGTTCAAAATGCCCCTGATCTTCATCTGGAGTTTGGGGTCTGTATCTCTGAGTTCCCCGTCTATCTTTCATGATTTTTAATTTATATTTAAGTTTTGTAACATACTTTTCCATTGTCCTTATCAATTCTTCTAATTCCCTAATTTCTGAATCCTCATATCTTGCTTCTGTAATTCTTGGATCTTCCATTTGTGAGTCATATTCACTGTCATCAGTTAGAATATCTTGGGAGTTCACAGCCAACACTTTAGTGGGTTTTACTTCCCATACTTTTCCATTGTGAACTATGATTTCATTGTCATGCCTAAAGTAAGATGCTTCCTGTTGTTCCATATCATCTGCAATACCTTCTTCAGCACTGTCTTCAGATAAAGACTCTATACAACTTAGATTCTTGACATCAACTGGGACACTTGCACATTTCTTAACTGTCCAGAGTTTACCATTGACTTGAATAATATCCATCTCTTCATGAATTGTTATATCAGAAGAATCTATCTGACTCTCATGCTCTGCAGTGGAATTAGGACTGCCATGGTTTTCCTCATCAGTATGTGGATCAAAATCTGATAACTCCTCTTTTGCAACTGACAATTTCTTCACAGCATCTCTTATAGAATTCCCAGTGAGACTGTCTTTGATGCAATTGAGAAGTATCTTGTATTCCTGTGTATTTTGTCTTGCCAGGTCATTCTGGATATCTTCATCCTTTATAATCTGCAAAATAAAAATAAGAACAGATACAGATACAATGCACAAATGGTAGACACAAACTATTCAGCTGATTGAAATTGAAAACAACACTATGAAATATATGATTAAATAATTTATTTTGGCGTATCACACCATAACTTACAACTACAATAAAAGAGAGCTTTACATTAAGATTAATAGATGCCAAACTTCCTCAAACTATCAAATATTCTATCTAAACCTTGGCCTTCTAAAGATTCTGAATGTCAAATCTAGAACTGTTTCTGATTTGTAAAAGATTTCTGTAACAGCTTATATGCATATAAAATACTGTACAAATTCTGGAATAAGCCATACCTTTTCTATTGCAGTTGGTGGAAGCATCTGTAATAACTTTGCCAATAGTTCTGGGAGGCTGCCATAAACATGGCTATTAGCTTGAAGTAATAGTACTTTTTTCAAACATCTTGCATTCTTTACTGAGCCTCTGGTACTTGCTTCTATGGATTCACTAGCAGCATTTTTTACTCTTTCAAATGTCTCCATGAAGAAGTCATCCTAGAATAGTTGAAAAAAAAAACATATCAAAATATTAATATTTAGTCATGAAATGAAATAAATCCTATTTATATTGCTATCATTATTATTAACAGTAGTAGTAGTAGTAGTAATAGTAGTAACAGTAGTAATAGTAATAGTAGTAGTAGTAGTAGTAGTAATAGTATAGTATAGTAATAGTATAGTAGTAAGTAGTAGTAGTAGTAGTAGTAGTAGTAGTAGTAGTAGTAGTAGTAGTAGTAGTAGTAGTAGTAGTAGTAGTAGTAGTAGTAGTAGTAGTAGTAGTAGTAGTAGTAGTAGTAGTAGTAGTAGTAGTAGTAGTAGTAGTAGTAGTAGTAGTAGTAGTAGTAGTAGTAGTAGTAGTAGTAGTAGTAGTAGTAGTAGTAGTAGTAGTAGTAGTAGTAGTCATTATTATTACTATTACCATTATTATTACTATCATTATCACCATTATCTTTATTATCATTATCTTTATTATGATTATTATTATTGTTTAATTGTTTAATGTTTGAAAATAAATGTGCTAGACATCAAAGGCCATATAGCACAGTGGTAAAGTATTGTGCCTGGAAGGGCAAAGAAGAGTTAAAGATTACGATAAAAGTGTTAAATGTCGAAAGTTTAAGTGTTATAGAATAGTATGGTAGTGATGAAAAGGGAAATAGGGGAACCAGTGAACTAGAGCAGAAATTAGAATGAAGGGGAGGGTTAAGGAGTTAGGGTGATTGAGTGAATCATGGTGTATCTGTCACTGGGGAAGATATAGGAAAAATGTTCAAGGAAGAATAGAGATAGCTTTTGAAAAGTAGGTGTCAATGATTAGAAGGTATTATAGGAAAGTATGGTAACAAAAAGCAAAAGGAGGGAAGTAAATAAAGTAGAGCAGTGACAAGTAAATGGGAAAGGTTAAGGAGGTAGAGCAATTAAGTGAATTGCATTATATCTGTGACTAGGGGAGGAATAGGGATAATAGGTGATAATGGTAGATATGGCTGTCTTAGTAGTAGGGGATTAGGTATCTGAGGGTTGACATAAAGGATCAGTAGGTGAAGGAGTAGTGTCTGGGGGTTCGACAGGAAAGTTGGGATCTGGGGAAGGGTATTGTGATAAAAGAGATTCACGTGTGTATCCAGGAGGGAATGGGAGGGATAGTGGGAAAGGATGAGGTTTTGGGGATGGTTGGTTTGGGCTGTATGGGTGGTTTGGGTGGTTGAGAGGATGAGGTAGGTGGAAAAGAATGGGGTTTTGGGGGAGGTTTTGGTTTGGGTTTTGTAGAGGAAGGGACTGGGGGAATATAAGAGGGTAGAGTTACTGAGTGAATTGCAGTGTATCTATGACTGGGGAAGGAATAGGGACATTGTTCAAGGAAAACAGAATCCAGGGGATGAGAAAGGGGGACTGGGGAAATTGGTGAAGTATCAGGAAGAATGTCTGGAGGGGAGGGGTCTGGAGGATACTGTTGTGATAGAAGGGATTCGTGTGAGTATTCAAGCGGAAGCGGTAGAGAAGGTGGGGTATGTTGGGAGGGTGTAGGAGGAAGGGGGGGTGGAGGGAATTTGAGGAGGAGGAGGATAGATATCAGCAAATACTTCAAATGCAGAAGTAGGAACAGAGGGATTTGGGGGTTGGATGAGGGAGCGGAGTGTTCCCTTGGTTTATCTTTAGGAAGTTTTGGATGTCTTCAAAGGTTTTGGGTAAAGAAGACTGAGGAGGAGAAGAGGAGATAGATATCTGAGGAACAGAAGACGAAGGTGTAGGAGAGAATGTAGTAGGAGAACATGGAGTGGAACGTTTAGGTTGCCTGGTACGACAAATAAAGCGTGGAGGAGGGGTAGGTATCGGGGAAGTGGTAGAGATTGGAGTATCTGCATCTAGAATGGAAAACGGATTTGACTGGTGGATAGGGTGAGTAGACATAGGATGTAGGTTTAGGGTATAGGGGAGAGATACCTGGGGAAATTTAGAAACATCCTGTGAAGATAGTAGGGGAGCAGAGTGAAGAACTGTTTTGGAATAAGTTGAGAGAGAAAAAACTCTTTGTCATGCTTCCTATCTGGCCTCACATAGAGTGAGGCCTAATTTAAATCTGAGAACTGCTACCTCACTTTCAAACTTATAGGCAGGGCAGCTCCTATAAAATACATATGGGAGTCTGCACAATTGGCACATGTACGTGACTGAGCAGAGCAATTTGAACAGTCATGACCAGGTTGGGCATATAGAGGGCAGTGGCCTGTGGAGCAACAATGTTTGGCTGGGTGGCCAAAACGCCAACATTTCTGACATTGACGAGGAAGGAGTCGATATTGTCAGACATGATAAGACAATTCACCAATATAAACCTCATGGGGAAGATCTTGTCTACGGAAGCTAATCTTGGCAATATTGATGTGGGATTTACACTAGCCTCTGGGAGGAAGAGTGTAATACTGTACTGCCACTGTATCGATTTCACAGTCTGACCAGCCCTTGGCATACATGGGACAAACATTTGGGGGAATAGAAACAGTTCCAGTACAAGTATTAAGAGAGGGGTAACGTTCTGCAGGAATGGGTTTGCCAGTAAGGCCAGTTAGGGTAGATAGTGCACGAGCTTGAGATTCAGATGTAACCATGACAAGGCGTGAATGATCAGAGCAACTATGAAAGGTAACCTTGCCTACTTGTTTCTGGAGGCACTGCTGAAAGAGAAGGGTATTCTCAGAATAGGGAGCTGTGGGGGGAATCACTAAGAATTGATTCCACTTGGCGGGGCCAAAGAGAGTACTCAGAAGGTTTGCAGAGGTAGAGGCAGTAGAAGGAGGAAGGCGAGAGGAAGATGGGGTGGTGTTGAGTGGAGTAGTTCTGCAGGGGGAGGACAATAAGGATGAATAGTAGTAATAAGGGAAGAGGGGGTAGACATTGAAGAAGACTGTGCAGCAGGAGATGAAGAGGAGAATGTTGGGGAAGAGAAAGGGGCAGGGGTCTGAAAACCATCAAAATCAAATTGAGATATGCTATTTGATGAAGGGGCAAGCTTAAATGCCCCTATTAAGGATAAAGAATCTTAATTATAGGCCATGGTGAGCCTGAATAAACTGGGGGAAAGGAACAGTCTACCCCTCAGGGTCCCCATAAGGGGTAAGGGCTAAGCAATTAACCAAGGGGATACCATGCCAATGGCTCCCGGAGGCCATTCGTGACTGACACAAATTCAGACTTTCATCCTTTCAGCACGGCTCTCATGCCTTAGGAATGGGAAAGAAGAAGGGAATAAAGAAGATACAGAAGAGGAAAGAAAAGAAAGGACCACGCAAAATTAGTTAAGGCGAGGGTTGAGGCCCAAGGTAGGGGTGATCCCCTACATTCGTTCTCAGTCCACGTCTCCTAAGCCCTCCCATGACAACAAAGAGCTAGGTATTGGGAGGGCATAATTATCATTAACATTATCATTATTATCATCATCATCATTCCCTATATTCCTATAGAGTTGTAGGCCCACGTCAGGCGCTCAAGTTTTCTTTTGCCAGATTCAACTCTCCAGCAGGCCTTACTATGAATGGCATGCAATTACTTTCGCACGCCTTGGCGCACACACATCCCTTTTCCTAGAAATGTGATTTATCACAGGCCTTGATCTATTTTTTGCTGTGAATTAAACCTTTGAAACTCAAATAATTTATCCTTCAATGATCAGTTACTTCAGCTTCAGTTTCAAGGTACTGTGTGGTTACCAAATGCAGAACAGTTTTTTTGCCAAGCAAGGGAATTATGAAGCTGGAAATTTACTACATTGAATAGTACAAATGATGAAGTGATAATCAGTTTTGAATTGAGAACTATTTTATGAATGGGAAAATAAAGAGTATTGGCTGACTCTGCTTGATAAATATAGGGTATCAGTTGATCACTGTAGTACTTATTACAGCTATTGTCAAAGTAAGAACTGAACCCGATATCAACTTTGGGATTTCTATATGTCCTTTAACCCATTGGCTGTGGATTCTTGTACTATTCAATGTAGTAAATTTCCAGCTTCATAATTCCCTTGCTTGGCAAAAAAACTGTTCTGCATTTGGTAACCACACAGTACCTTGAAACTGAAGCTGAAGTAACTGATCATTGAAGGATAAATTATTTGAGTTTCAAAGGTTTAATTCACAGCAAAAAATAGATCAAGGCCTGTGATAAATCACATTTCTAGGAAAAGGGATGTGTGCGCCAAGGCGTGCGAAAGTAATTGCATGCCATTCATAGTAAGGCCCGCTGGAGAGTTGAATCTGGCAAAAGAAAACTTGAGCGCCTGACGTGGGCCTACAACTCTATAGGAATATAGGGAATGATGATGATGATAATAATGATAATGTTAATGATAATTATGCCCTCCCAATACCTAGCTCTTTGTTGTCATGGGAGGGCTTAGGAGACGTGGACTGAGAACGAATGTAGGGGATCACCCCTACCTTGGGCCTCAACCCTCGCCTTAACTAATTTTGCGTGGTCCTTTCTTTTCTTTCCTCTTCTGTATCTTCTTTATTCCCTTCTTCTTTCCCATTCCTAAGGCATGAGAGCCGTGCTGAAAGGATGAAAGTCTGAATTTGTGTCAGTCACGAATGGCCCCGGGAGCCATTGGGCATGGTATATCCCTTGGTTAATTGCTTAGCCCTTACCCCTTATGGGACCCTGAGGGGTAGACTTTCCTTTCCCCCAGTTTATTCAGGCTCACCATGGCCTATAATTAAGATTCTTTATCCTTAATAGGGGCATTTAAGCTTGCCCCTTCATCAAATAGCATATTCTCAATTTGATTTTGATGGTTTTCAGACCCCTGCCCCTTTCTCTCTCCCAACATCTCCTCTTCATCTCCTGCTGCACAGTCTTCTTCAATGTCTACCCCCTCTTCCTTATTTACTACTATTTCATCCTTATTGTCCTCCCCTGCAGAAACTACCACTCACACCACCCCCATCTTCTTCTCGCCTTCCTCCTTCTGCTCTACCTCTGCATCCTTCTGAGTAACTCGCTCTTGGCCCTGCCAAGTGGAATCAATTCTTAGTGATTCCCCCCACAGCTCCCTATTTCTGAGAATACCCTTCTCTTTCAGCGTGCCTCCAGAAACAAGTACGGTCAAGGTTACTTTCATAAGTGCTCTGATCAATTCACGCCTATTCGATGGTTTACATCTGATCTCAGCTCGTGCACTATAACTCCTAACTTGGGCCTTACTTTAGAATGTTACCCCTCTCTTAAATAACTTTTTGTGTATGGACTGATTTGTGCTATTCCGCACCTAAAAAGACTATTCCCCAATGTCCACAGGGCTTGGTTCATGACTGTGTTAAATCTTATACAGTGGCAGTTACAGTATTACACTCTTCCTCCCAGAGGTAGTGTAAACCCACGTCAATATTGCCAAGATGAGCTTTCCCGTACCAGACCTCTCCCTATATGGTTTAATTGGTGAATTGTTTACACTGTCTGACAGATATCGATCCTTCCTTGTCATATGTCAGAAAAATGTTGCGTTGCCACCCAGCCAAACATTGTTACTCCACAGGCCAACTGCCATTTATTGTCCCTACCTGGTCATGGATGTTTATAATTGGTTCTGCTCTGAGTCACGTATCATTTTGTCATATTGTGTCATGTACTCCCGATATTGTTACTTTTATGGAGTTCTTCTCTGATATATAGTCTTGAAGGTGATTTAAAAAGTAGCAGTTCTGCAGATTTAAATTAGTTGCCTCACTCTATGTGAAGGCCATACGAGGAGCGTGATGACATATAGAGTTTTTTCTCTCGTCAACTTATTCCAAACAATTCTTTTACTCTGCCCCCTACGATCTTACAGGTGTTCTAATTTCCCCAGGATATCTCCTCCCCACTTATACCCATAAACCTAACATCCGTTATGTTCTACGTCAGCCTATCCACCAGTCATCCGTATTTCCACGCCCTCTCCCCCTCCCCCTTCTAGTGCAGGATACTCCAATCTCTACCACTTCCCGTATACCTACCTCCTCCGACGCTTTATTTGTCGTACCAGGCAACCTAAACGTTTCACTCCATTTCTCCTTACATAATCACACTTCGTCTTTCTGTTCCTCAGATATCTATCTCCTCTTCTCCTCCTCAGTCTCTTTACCCAAAACCTTTGAAGACATCCAAAACTTCCTAAAGATAAACCAAAGGGAACACTCGCGCTCCCTCATCCACCCATATCCCTCGTTCCTACTTCTGCATTTGATAGTATTTGCTTTGATATCTATCCTCCTCTCCTCAAATTCCCTCCACCCCCCCTCCTCCTTACCCCTCCACATACCCACCTTCTCTACCTTCCGCTTGAATATACTCCACGAATCCTCTATCACAACAGTATCCTCCAGACCCTCCCCTCCAGACATTTCTTGATACTTCACCAA
The DNA here is from genome assembly GCF_003789085.1 of Penaeus vannamei. Taxonomy (NCBI): domain Eukaryota; kingdom Metazoa; phylum Arthropoda; class Malacostraca; order Decapoda; family Penaeidae; genus Penaeus; species Penaeus vannamei. The sequence continues at coordinate 29,164 of NW_020869700.1, read as the reverse complement.
CTTCCCCATCCCTTTCTCATCCCCTGGATTCTTTTTCCTTAACAATGTCCCTATTCCTTCCCCAGTCATAGATACACTGCAATTCACTCAGTAACTCTACCCTCTTATATTCCCCCAATCCCTTCCTCTCAAACACCCAAACCAAAACCTCCCCCAAAACCCCATTCTTTTCCACCTACCTCATCCTCTCAACTCACCCAAATCACCATACAGCCCAACCAAACATCCACTCCTCTAACCTCATCCTTCCCCACTATCCTCCCATTCCCTCCTGGATTATACACACGTGAATTCTCTTTTCACAATACCCTTCCTCAGATCCCAACTTTCTCTGTCGAACCCCCAGACATACTCCTTCACCTACTGATCCTTTATGTCAACCCTCAGATACCTAATTCCCCTCTCTAAGACAGCCATATCTTACCATTATCACCTTTATCCCTATTCCCCCCTAGTCACAGATATAATGCAATTTCACTTAATTCTCTACCTCTTAACCCTTCCCATTTTACTTGTCACTGCTCTACTTTATTTACTTCCTCTTTTGCTTTTTTTTACCATACTTTCCTATAAACCATTTCTAATCATTGACACCTACTTTTCAAAAGCTATCTCTATTCTTCCTTGAACATTTCCTATATCTTCCCCAGTGACAGATACACCATGATTCACTCAATCACTCCTTAAACTCCTTAACCCTCCTTCATTCTAATTTCTGCTTAGTTCACTGTTCCCTATTTCCCTTTTCATCACTACCATACTATTGTATAACACTTGTAAACTTTCGACATTTAAGCACTTTATCGTAATCGTTTAACTTCTTCTTTGCCCTCCAGCACAATACTTTACCACTGTGCTATTATGCCTTGGATGTCTAGCACATTTATTTTCAAACATTAAACAATTAAACAATAATAATAATCATAATAAAGATAATGATAATAAAGATAATGGTGATAATGATAGTAATAATAATGGTAATAGTAATAATAATGATTAAACTAACTATACTATACTACTACTACTACTACTACTACTACTACTACTACTACTACTACTACTACTACTACTACTGACTACTACTACTACTACTACTACTATACTACTACTACTATACTACTACTACTACTACTACTACACTACACTACTACTACTACTACTACTACCTACTACTACTACTACTACTACTACTACTACTACACTTACTACTTACTACTACTATCTATCTACTACTACTACTATACTGTTACTAACACTATTACTACTACTACTAACTATCTACTACTATTACTTATACTATCCTATATTATTACTATTACTACTTACTTCTTACTACTATTACTATTACTATTACTACTATACCTTTACTATTATACTACTCATATTACTATTACTCTACTATTACTCACTACTGACTACTACTGTTAATAATAATGATAGCATATAAATAGGATTTATTTCATTTCATGACTAATTATTATTTTATATGTTTTTTTTCAACTATTCTAGGATACTTCTTCTTGGTACTATTTGAAAGAGTAAAATTTGCTGCTTAGTGAATCATAGTTTTTTATGCACCTCTCCAGTAAAGAATGCAAGATGTTTGAAAAAAGTATCTTTCAAGCTAATAGCCATGTCAATGGAGCCTGCCCAGATTATTGGCAAAGTTATTACAATGCTTTCACCCTGCAATGAATAAGGTATGGCTTTATTTTCCAGAATTTGTACAGTATTTTATATGCATATAAAGCTGTTACAGAAATTCTTTACAAATCAGAAACAGTTCTAGATTTGACATTCAGAATCTTTTAGCAAGGTTTTAGATAGAATATTTGATAGTTGAGGAAGTTTTTGGCATCTTATTAATCTTAATGTAAAGCTCTCTTTATTGTAGTGTTAAGTTTTGGTGTGATTACGCAAATTATAATTATTTTATTCATTTTTCATATTGTTGTTTTCAATTTCAATCAGCTGAATAGTTGTGTGTCTACTTATTTGTGCATGCTTTCTGTATCTGTTCTTATTTTTATTTTGCAGATTATAAAGGATGAAGATATCCAGAATGACCTAGCAAGACAAAATACACAGGAATACAAGATACTTCTCAATTGCATCAAAGACAGTCTCACTGGGAATTCTATAAAGATGCTGTGAAGAAATTGTCAGTTGCAAAAGAGAGTTATCAGATTTTTGATCCACATACTGATGAGGAAAACCATGGCAGTCCTAATCCACTGCAGAGCATGAGAGTCAGATAGATTCTTCTGATATAACAATTCATGAAGAGATGGATATTATTCAAGTCAATGGTAAACTCTGGACAGTTAAGAAATGTGCAAGTGTCCCAGTTGATGTCAAGAATCAAGTTGTATAGAGTCTTTATCTGAAGACAGTGCTGAAGAAGGTATTGCAGATGATATGGAACAACAGGAAGCATCTTACTTTAGGCATGACAATGAAATCATAGTTCACAATGGAAAAGTATGGGAAGTAAAACCACTAAAGTGTTGGCTGTGAACTCCCAAGATATTCTAACTGATGACAGTGAATATGATCTCACAAATGAAAGATCCAAGATTACAGAAAGCAAGATATGAGGATTCAGAAATTAGGAATTAGAAGAATTGATAAGGACAATGGAAAAGTATGTTACAAAACTTAAATATAAATTAAAAATCATGAAAGATAGACGGGAACTCAGAGATACAGACCCCAAAACTCCAGATGAAGATCAGGGGCATTTTGAACCAAAGACAAGCGGTGGGAGTGAATTAGAAAGACATCATTGCCACAGAAATCCCAGTAATGATGGAAGATCATCAAATTTTGTAATGTGGAGGGCAGGCAGTGTACTGTCGGAAACTTCAAGTGAAGATTGTGAAACTCTCAGACTATCTGGTAGCACTTCCAGTAGTACAGTTAATCAGCAAAAACAGGATTTAGATAAAAATAAGACAAATACTTTGTAAAAAACTAACAAACAAAACTACAGCAAAATTGGATGTAAAACTCCTTATAATAGGGGAAAACAGTCTAGAAATAATGAAAATATGCTTTCTCAGTTAAAACCTGAAATTATTACTTATGTGTCATCATCATCTCAAGAAGACAATGGGGATGATGATTGTGACAATTTACAATGTTTCCAGAGAGTTTGTTAAAATATAAATGTTATACCAGAAACTCCTGAACTTTCAGAAAGACAATTTAAGGAAGACCCAGGCACATATTTAGAAGAACCAGAATGGAAAAACACAAATAAAGAAAATGTAAAACCAAAGACACAAATATTTGTGTACAAATTTCTTAAAACATGAAGGCAATATGCATGCAGATGATGGTACTGATAGTGATACCACCTACTATACTCTTTGTGACCAGAGTGCTTCTGTGAATCCTGAAATGGGAGACATAATGAACATACGTACTTTGAAAGGCAAAGGTTTAGATCAATCTAAAGGTAAAAAACAAGAGATAGAGATTTGTGAACTTGTGATTTGTGATGAAGTGCTACAGAAAAGAGACAAATACAAAAGAAAATTGGTAAGTATTGCTAGAGAAGTTGAAGACCTAACAGATTCAGATGACCTTGCTTCTCGAATCAAAATTAGCCCAAGAAAATGTTCAACCAAATCATCAAGACATCAGGCCTTGACTAACATTAACTCATCTACAAAATGCTGTGAGAAAAAGAGAAAAGTCTCTAATGAATTTTTAGACAAAACTAATGAGATTGAGGAAAGAAACAAAGTTACTGACACATCTGAAGATACAACTTTACAAGATGAAGATGTTTACCACACACCAATGAACAGTCCAGAACCAGCACCAAAGCGTGCCAGAGTTTGCAGTGAAATAGAAGTTTCTCCAGTTACTGATGTAACAACAAGCACAAGCAATGTCCAGGTGAATTTTCTTAATTATTGAATATAAAACAATATCTATGTTTGGCATTTTTAAACAAAGCATGATTTACATGTAACACAACATTGAAAGACATTTGGATGATGTATTGATTGATATTGAAATTGATATGCTTGTGAAACCTAGAATGTTTACAAGTTTTGTTAACAAATGGCAGTACTGGTACTGCAATTGTTACTTTTGTATATCCATGCAACAATAATAGTAGACGTCATTGCACATAATTTTTTTTTCCTGATTTTGCCGGGGATGGCATGTATGTACATGCCATGCTCACTGTTTAGTAATTGCCTTTATGGATAGATGACTTTAACAAGTATGTAGTCACCAATGAGTCAATTAGCTTACTAGTGCTAACTATTTCACTTGTTTACCCTTTTCCTACTGTGAAAACTGCGTTTCCCTGGCAACATCAGGTTAACAGATATGACTATGTCTTGTTATAGCCACAAGCAAAGCTTAAGCTATTTTTCATATTTGTTTTTAATAAATGTCCCCTGAATCCCATGCTTGTTTTTGGTGGTGGGTAGGGCTTAGGACACTGAGGCTGAGGCCCAATGCTAAGGATCAGCCCTACCTTGGGTGTGAGCCCTCAACTCAACAAATTTTGAATGGTCTTCCCTTTTCCCTTTTCCTTTCCAATTCCCAAGGTGTGAGAGCTGTGTTAGAAGGAAGAATGGCTGACTCTGTGCCAATCATGAACAGCCCAGGGGAGCCATGGGCACAGTATTCCCATTTAGTTATCCTTACCCTCAAGGGGACCCTGAGGGGTAGACCATTTCTCTCACCAAAAAACTCTAGGCTTACCATGACCAGTAATGATTTTGCACTTCATTAGGGTCAATGAGGTTTGCCCCTTTATTGAGTAGTCCCACTGATATTAATTCCCCTGATTTCTTGACTCCAGGCTCTCTTTTAACCATGACTCTGAACACTGCTACTACCCCCTCTTTAGTGCGTACTGTACACAGTACTGCTTCACTCAGCACCACTTCCTCTGCTAAAAGTACTCTGTTTAGCCCAGCCATATGGGATAAATTTTTTGTGATCCTTACTCTGACAACACTGATCTTCCAGCAGTGCTTCCAAAAAAGGTAGGCAAAGCTTCCTTCTGCAGCCTCCTGCCTTGTCATAGTTACATCTGAATCCCAAGGTAAAGCATTATCAACCCTTACCTGGTCATGATTGATCAAACTACTATGAACAATTACATGTGCAGATCCCACTTTGTACTTTATAGGGGCAGGCCTACATACAAGTTTGTGTCTGAGGTGGCAATTCTCAAATTCAAACTTGGCCTCACTTTATATGAGGCCAGCACGCAGATAAGGTTTTTCTATTGCTTCCTACTTAAGCACTGTCCTTCATTCAGCCCCTTCAGAAACTCTCAAAGACATTGAAAACTATCTAATAATGCTCCCATTCTCTCTACACTCAAAGTGACTGCCAACATCCATCTTGCTCCTAACCATATTTTTCCCTACATCCTTTTCCCCCTTGCCCTCCCAATCCCCCAGCTCATCCTACCTTTCCATATCCATGATACATGCTTTCCTTTGTCACAACAACCCTCTTCTTGGATTCTCTCCCTCTAGACATTTTTCCTAAATTTTTGATGTAATCACCTTTAGACCCCTTTCTCCTTTTGCTATTCCCTACCTTATCCTACAGACATCCTTGTAGAATCCCACACTTCCTCATTTAAACAACTTTGATGTAATCACCCGTCTCTTTCCCCTTTTCACAGCTCAACGCTGCCTCTGAATCTTACAAACTCTTTCACACATCTCCTGGGGCTCAGATCGCAAAACTCTCCTCCATCTTCATGTTACCTTGATTCTCTCCACTCTAGATTATGGATGCCATTTCTACTCCTCTGCCTCAACCTCTCTCTTTGCTGCTCACCTTGATACAATCCACCACAGCGGTCTCCGCTTAGCCCTAGGAGCTTCCGCTCCTCTCCAGTTGAGAGCCTATATACTGAATCTGGCATGCCGTCCCTCTCTCGACGTCGAGCACTTCTCTCTCTCCGATGCTATGCTCGATTTCACCAATTTTCCCTTACCAAACTAACTATTCCACAATCCTTGCTTCATACCTTTACCTCTTCTCCACGTTTACCAACTCCACTCCCGTACGTATGGATACACTCCTCTCCCATTCCCCCTTTCCTCACCTCCAACATCTCCCACGTTCTGTCCATTCCATTCCTCCTCCATGGCTTATACCTAACCCCTGTATTTTTCCTCAGTTTTCCCTGACCCACCAAAATCAGATATTCCCCCCTCTATCCTTCTCACTCATTTCCATGACCATGTCTCCATTCATTCCTCCAGCATTCATGATTACACTGACGGTTCCAAATCCATCTCAGGAGCTGGATTCGCAGTAACATTCCCAAACTGCACTTTCAAATACACCCTCCTTCCTGAATCTAGTGTCCTTACTACAGAACTGTATGCACTCCTTTTTGCCTTAAGACACATACTCATCCCCCTCTTCCTCTTTTACTATTTTTACTGACTCCCGTAACTCTTTAACCCTCATAAAGTCTATACACTCGACCAATCCCCTTGTCTGTAAGATCCAGAACTGGTTGTTCTATCTATCCACGCGGCACAAATCTGTCAGATTTTGCTGGGTACCCAACCATGTTGGAATCCCTGGCAATGAACAGGCAGATACTCTTCCACGCTATGCCGCAATGTCCACATCACCTCAACTACGCTTCTCACATATTCCAGCTACGGATTATTACCCCCACTTTAAAACCTTCTTGTATAACCGATGGCAGTCTTTTTGGTAAAGACTCCACAACAATAAATTACATACTGTAAAACCATCAATCTCCTCTTGGTCAGCTCCATTTCACAAAAACAGATGTTGGGAGACGGCCCTCGCACACTTACGTATTGGCCACACTCACCTAACACACGCCTATCTAATGTCACGTTCAGACCCGCCCCTATGTCCTCTATGTAATGTCCCTATTTCAGTTCCACACATTCTCTTGTCCTGTCCACGCTTTAATACAGCACGTACCTCTGCTTTTCCACACCTATCCTCCCTTCACCGATCTCCCAACATATCAGATATCCTTACAGAATCCCACAGCTTCTGCCTTGACAACCTGTTCTCCTTCCTCAGATGCATGAATATCCTTCACTTGATCTAACTCCCTTAAACTAAATACCACCATTTCCCCCATCTTCAACCTTTCAACACTACTCTAGATAGTTGACACATAGACATCCCCTTTTACTATACCTTCCTATAGTGCTATATGACCTTAGATGTCTAGCACATTTATTTTAACCATTAACCATTTCCCCTTTTCACTAGTACACCTTTCTGCAGTGCTACATGACCTTTGATGTTTAGCACATTCATTTTCCTTCCCAAAGCACCAGCAGACCAGAGTAAATTAAATTTTGATTAGGTACTGTCAAATACACAAGACTGGCATGTCTCAATTAATGAAGGAACAAACTCTGCTTTACAATATTCTTGACCTACATGTAATACAATACAGTCAGCTGCCTTGTTAATCCCTATCTTAACTTATTTACTCACCCTCTCTACCCTTACCTCTCTTTGCCCCTTCCAATGCCATACTATCCTGAATTGCTTTACATTTTTTTCTTCATTTGTAGCACATTTAATGACCTCTGATGTGTAACACATTTATTTTGCTTAGAAATTATTCTTTATGAATTTAGTTTCATTATTTATAGTTGGTCCTACATTGAAGGTTGATCTATTATTAAAGACTTTTTGATGCTTCTATTTTCCTATTTTGTTCCTTGGTCATCTTGAGAGACAAATGAACACAGAACTATGTGTTACGTATGAATGACTACAATTTCTTGAATAACTGTTTATCTGCTTGAAGGAGGATAGTTAGTAGAGCTTTATATTTTTATTCTAATTTTTCCGCAGTCTTTCTTAGGATACATGTAAGTATTTTTGAAAATACAAAATTCAGATTTTTTGGCTTTCTTATTTTTACTAATTATAATCAAAAGGAGGGACTTAAAAATCAGATAGGTATCATTTAAGTTGAAGGAAATGAATGTCATGATACTCTACTGAATCAGATGGCTTAACAGAATGCATTTTTTTGGTAAATATAAGTTGGTGCTTTATCAAATCTGTACCAGGATTAAACTCCAAATTTTATGTCTCAGTTGATTTATTTACATTACTAATCACCTCCCCACCTATCCCATGCCCATTGTAACTTGGTGGGGAGGGGTAAGGAGATGAAAATTGGGATCCAAAGCTGGGGGTCATCTCTGCCATGGGCCTCAGTCCTCGACGCGACTAATTTTGCATGGTCTTTTATTTTTCCTCTTTCTACTATCCACTCCCTAAGGTGTGAGAACTGTGTTGAAAGGATGAAAGGCTGACTTTGTCTCTCCCCATGCTCCAGACTCACTATGGCCATTTATCAAGACTTTACTCCCTTATTAGGGGTACCGAGGCTTGCCCCTTTATCAGCTAGCCCCACAGTTTTAAATTCTCCCAATTTCCTGACCCCAGGTTCTTCTTTGACCACTACTACTACTACTACTACTTTGCTACTACTACCCCATCCTCAATGCTTACTATCACCTCATTCCAGTCCAAAAGGTCCACCCAGGTCTTTATTAAGCTCCTTAAAACCACTCCCCTCCCACTAACCTCTACTTCATCTCCTCCACTCCCACAGCTTTCTTCATCCACTATCCTTTCCTCCCCTATTACTACTCTGTAGCCTTATTGTCCACCAGTCCTCAGTACTCTCTCTTCCATATGTTCCTGCCCTTCTATTAACCCCACTCCTACAAACCTTTTGAATGCTCTGTTCAGCCCAGCCAAATTGGATTAAATGGGATTGATTTTTTGTAATCCCCTCTGCACCCCCTTACTCTGACAATATTCTCCTCTTCCAGCAATACTTCCAAAAAACAGGTAAGCAAAGTTTCCTTTTGCAGCTGCCCTGATCATTCCTGCCTCGTCTCATTTACATCTGAAGCCTGAGCTAAAGCATTATCAACCTTAACTGACTTCACTGGCAAACCCATTACTGCTCAGCCCCATCCGTTTCTCAATACCTTTACTGGAACTGTCATGATCTCAACAAAAAATGCCCTGTCTTCAGCAAAGATTGGTCAGATTGTGGAGAAGACTTACTTGCCTGCCTCATTGACTATTATACAGTACAATGCTACACCATTCCCCCTGGAGGCTGCTGTAAGTCCTCCACCAATATTTCCAAGATTACTTTCCGTAGACATGACCTACCCCTTAATGTTTACATTGGCAGAGACTCCCTCCTTGTCTGATCGTATCAACCTCTCTTCCATCAACGTCAGAATTGTTGGCGTCTAGGCCATCCTGCCAAAAACTGCTGTGCCACAGTCCAATGCCTACTGTTTGCCCATCTTGGTCATGATTGATCAAACTGCTCTGAACAATCTTGCACATGTGGCAAATGTTGTGGCTCCCATAAAGTATTTCATAGGGGTTGCCATAAATACAGGTTTTGAGTCTGAGGTAGCAATTCTCAGATGCAATCTTGGCCTCACTTTTTGTGAGGCCAGACAGGAAGCATGCAGACAAGGTTTTTCTCTTACTCCATGCACCAGTACTGGCCTTTACTCTGCCCCTCCCCCCACCCTTCCATGATGTTTCTACACCTCCTTCAGTATCTCTACCTCATCCCATTCCTACCCCCTCCCTTCCTCAGTCAAATTCTTTTGCCATTCTAAATTCAAACACCCTAATCTCCACCACTAATCCAGACACTCAAATCTTTACTTCCCTAGTACCTACCCCTCTTCCTCCTTGCCCAACTCATTGCACAAGACATGCTAAACATTCCACCCCATCTTCTACTGCATCCTCTCTAACATCAACCTTTCCCTCAACCTGCAAATGTTTGTCCCCTCTTCTCCCCCTCGTAAGAAAACCTGTTTCTCAGACCTCCCCAACCAACTCTACTTCAGAAACTCTTGAAGACATTCAAAACTATCTAATCTGGCCCAAGATAACATGTCTACAGCTCATCCATCCTCCAATCTCTTTGCTCTCACTCCTTCTACACTTAAAACTGCCAACATCCATCATCATCCTACTCATGTTTCCCCTACACCATTTCCTCATACTCCTTCCCAACACATCCCATTCCCCCCTGCTTCAGCTACATCATCCCCCCCTTCCTTCCCCATTATCTCTTCCAATTCCCCCTGGACCCTTTTTGACAATAACCCCCTTCCCTGGATTCTCTCCCTCCTGACATTTTTCTGAAATTTTGATTTAATTTTTCTTAAACCCCTTTCTCCTTTTGCTAATCTCTACCTCATCCTATGGATATCCTTGCAGAATCCCACAATCCCTTTAACAACTTTGAGCTAATCACCCTTGTTAATACCTAACTTCCTGAACTGCTGTACAACTTCTGACGTGTAGCACATTTAATCATCAGCTGACCCCCTGCTTTACCCTTTTCACTAATACATGTGTCTGTAGTACTAAATGACCTTTGATGTCTGGCCAGTTTATTATCTTTTGTAACCATTAACTTCAATTAACTAATCAAAACCTTACCAAAGCACCTGCAGACCTATGTAAAGTAAATTTTGATTAGATACTGTCAAATAGACGAGACTGGCATGTGTTAATTAATGAAGGAACAAATCAGCTTTACAATATCCATTGACCAACATGTAATACAATACAGTTAGCTGCTGAATATGAAAAGTATTCATTGGAATTCTTTGCACCTTTTGTACAATGTGAAATTTAAGTTAACCCAATACCCCCCGGAAAATGTGTTCACTGTAGTATTGTTTTGTAAAATGTCTCTACACACAGATGGCTCTGCCAGTGCTTAACCACAAAGGAATCAATTAGTAGATCTTGTGACCTCAACTGATTACGCCTTTCCCTGAGTTTGCAGGAAAAACATTTCTTTTTACTAATGCTATCAATATTGATACTCTTATTTTTATCATAAACATCATGATTACTAGAGTGTTATTGACATTACTAACAGCAATATCAAACACAAGAAAATATAATAAAAAATCAAGGAAAAGGGTAAATGGGTGAGATAGGTAGTTCTAGTAATTGGCTTATTGGTGACAAAGTACTCGTGGAGCCATCTATGTGTAAAAACAATTACTAAATTAAACACATAGTGGACATGGCATGTATGCACATGCCATCCTCATTGGTGTGTGTTTAATAGAGGAAATGGGGACCCTAATCTTTTTATGGTTTGAAGAAATGAGTCAAGTTAATATTATCTAACCAATATTATTAGGAAAATTACATTTGGAATGGTGTCACCTAAGGCAGGAATTTTTAGTGTCTTCTAATACTTAGTGAACATTGAACAAATTTACTGATATTTATTACATTTTGTTATAGAACCCATAAAGATAAATCATCACATTTTTTTTATGAATAATTTTTTTACTGTTTCTTCATAAAATAAAAAGAAGTTATTAAAATTTGTTTCAAAATATATTTTCATATTTTCATAATTGACCCATTTCATGTAATCAGTTGGTGTCTGAATTATGCTCCTGATTTTTCCTTTACTTTGACTATATATATCCCCCCCCAATCCTTTGCACTACCCGCTGCTGACAGACTAAACGATCCCCCCCTTCTTCTCCATACCGCCCACTCACCTCCACCTACCTTTGCCTATAATTCTCAGACATCAGTGTCCTCTACACCCCTCATAAGAAAACCTTTGTCTCACAAAACTCTCCAACTAACTCCACGACAGAAACTTTGGAAGATATTCAAAGCTATATGCTTGAGACACAAAATTCCACAACTCATGCTCCCTCCACACTCAAAGTGACTGCAGATATCCATCCCCCTCCTGCTCATATTCCCCCTACTCCCTCTCAATTCTGCCTACTACCAATATCTATCCATCCTAATACTACTGATATCCATCCTCCTAATACTACTGATATCCATCCTCCTAATACTACTGATATCAATCCTCCTCCTACTCATATTCCCCCTACATCCCTTCCACCTGCTCCCTCCCAACACAACCCATCCCCCTCACCTCCAACTACTGCCGATATCCATCCTCTGGACACCCATCCTCCTCCTACTTGTATTCCCCCTACACCACTTCTTCCTATTCCCTCCCAACACAACCCACCCCCCTCAACTCCAACTACTGCCAATATCCATCCTCTGGACACCCATCCTCCTCCTACTTGTATTCCCCCTACACCACTTCTTCCTATTCCCTCCCAACACAACCCACCCCCCTCAACTTCAACTACACATACATTCTCCCTCCCACCATCCCCTCTATCATTTCCACTCCTTCCTGGATACACACGTGAAACACTTGGGTAATTCCCTTACCTAAACCCACTATAGCCCATTCACACACCAACTTCTTTACCCTCTTTAACCTTTCAAGATCACTCTAGATAGTTGATGATAGCAACTATCACTCTTCATCCCTCCTTTAATATACTTTCCTATAGTGCTATATGACCTTAGATGTCTAGCACATTTATTTTGCTTTTTAACCATTAACCATTGATTATACATAAAATTTATTACACATTAATAGAAAAACTATCTTGATGTCATATTTTATGGCAGAAATTCATTTTAGGTTACAGATATGAACAACTGTATTAAAGTATCACCTCCAGCCTAGCTTAACATGTTTACTTATAGAAATATAGGATTTATTATTAACCAGGACTCAAAATAACTTTGCTCAGGTGTGAAAAATTTCTAGTATTTTCTAATTGTAAATATAAACAAAGGACTTAATTACATTTGTACTTTAGGTTTTCCAGAGTCAAACAGCACATCATCCACCAGTTCAGGACTGCAAGGTTGTCTTAAAGTTCAGTTACTGGGTAAGAATCTTTGTGAACCACAAACATGAGACCATCAGCAGGTTTGTTAAAATTGTGCAAGGCCCAAACCAATGAATATTCAATGTAATGACATGCATATACATTAAAGTAAATGCATATCTGTTAGTCTATGCATGCATATCTACTAGAGATAGATATAGAGATAGAGAGATAGATATAGAGATAGATATAGAGATAGAGATAGAGATAGAGATAGAGATATAGAGATAGATTAGAGATATAGATATAGAGATAGATAGAGATAGATATAGATAGATAGATTAGAGATATTAGATAGATAGATATAGATCGAAGATAGATCGATAAACAGAAATGCATTTATTTCTGCGAATATGCATGGCTGTATATATGAATATTCATTGGGTCAGTTCTAACAACCGGCTGCATGACACTACTATAGAGCAAAGAAATTACTACTTTATGTATCTGTAAGAAAGAAGTATCTGTAATGTAATTATGTGTGCATATTTTTATGTGATGTGTATAATGTGTACTAATTGAGGATATTTGTGTGTGTGTGGGGGGGAGGGTTGCGTTCTTGTGTGCGTGCGTGTGTATGTGTGTGTGCTGTGGTGGTTATGTGTTGTGTGTGTGGGTGTGCGCATGCATGTGTGTCTGTGATCCTGATCTGCTAAACCCACTGCTGCTGGGATAATTAAATATCACTGTAGTATCGTTTTATGAAATGTTACACATAGATGGCTACACAAGTGATCAGCCAGGATTTTTTAAATACTAATGTTATCAGTATCATTCCTGTTATTATCATTAGACATTATAATTATCATATTATCAACATTACTAATAGCAATATAAGAGAAAAGAAAATATTTCCAAAAATCAAGGATGCATAAATATATGAGGTAAGTAGTACTAGTAATTGACTCATTGATGACTAAACATGTGGAGCCATATATGTGTAAAGATAATTAACTAACTCTCAGTGGGCTTGGCATGTATGCCCATGCAGTCAACAGTGATATTGGGCAAATCAGTTAGTGCATTTATCCATCTCCCAGTATGCATGTATTTAAGACAGAGTGAAGCCAGTGGGGCAATTGTAGATGTACTTGTAAATGCAAATGGATGAAATAAGATATGTATCCAGTTGCTGAAAGATTGTAAAGTTGAAATATCTGTCTGTAACTTCTTGCAAGGATTTTAAAAATATCTGTTGCTAATACATAAAACCCAATGTGGATGCAAAGGAATCCCAAAACTTAATTTTTTCAGGCCCTGGAATGAAAAATCGTGCACTCTTTCCTATAAACTTATCAATATTTAATATGGCAGTACTATTATTCCTATGCATACAATGTTTGCTTTCTATGTGTAGCAAGTAATTGTAATTACAATTAGTGGCAGTAATGATTTTTTACTGTAACATAACCTATATGCCATTTAACAGATCTATACTGCTTATTATCAGCCATATCTTTCTCTTTTCAGGTAGATAAAAAGAAGTACGCCATTTATAGTTGAAGATAATGACTAAAGAGGAGCAGGTTTCTTCAAGGCTCATCACTGCAACTATTACTGTTTAGATTTTTACTTTATATCTTGTTTCATCAGAATGTTATTACATGAACTGTTTTCATTATATCTAGATTTATGTAAGAAAATAAACTTGTATTGACAATTATTCATAGAATAATCATGTACTTTGAAGAGGAGTTTTTTCTTATGCTTCTTAATTTTACAATATAAGTAAGATGTGTCAAGTACAATTTTGTCTTATAAGTTATCTTGACATCAGTTTACAGGAAACTGTGTATGATATAAATTATACAAAATGTATTTATTACTATCAATTCCAAATGTTTGTATGGTCTGCCTATTGTTTTCCTGTTTGACACAATTAAGCAGGTACACCAGCATAACTGTGTGCTTTTGTTTTTTTGTTTGACAAAATTAGGAAGATATACCAGTATAAGTTTGTACAAGCTTCTATGTTTAGGAAAATAAAATGAGAAAAATATACAAATTAATGATATTCCTATGAGAAAAAAAAATCCTCCTATATATATTTATCAAATAAAATATGGTTCATGAATTTTAACCCTTTTCCTTTGGATGATATGACATTCATGTCATGGCTGACTTGGCCTTGGCTCCGGGTGATGGGTCATTCACATGTTAAAATGATGCATGCATTACATTTTATGCATTTCTATATAAGGAACCCACATGCCTATACCAGCCATGGTCACTGCATGAGGCAATGCTGTGATTAGCTATGGTTTTGTATAAAGGGTGAATTTTAGTACATCAGTCATTTGCCTGTTATGTCTGAAAGATATCATGCACCAAAACATGGTACTCTCTTGAGGCTGATGTGACCTTGTTGGTGTCCTACACTCTCCTTTATGTGATCAGTCTCCTCTTGTAAACAACACTTTTTGTATTTTGGCACTCTGCCAGTATTAATGTCATGAAGTATGACACAAAAAAGGGAAGTACTGAAGCCATACTGAAGGCTTGTGTATCACTGCATACAATCACTTATTCTTATCCCTCAATTAAACCACTTCCATCTAATACAGAGAGTGTAACACCTTATTTACTGGACTCTAATCAGGCTACTACAGATTCAATTTAGCAACTAAATGCATATCATGCATATCTGAATAGGCAAAAACATTAAAATCATGTTTTGCATATGTGGTCATATATATATATATATATATATATATATATATATATATATATAATATATATTACTATATAATGCTGCTGGTACTCCATGGCAAGTATAATGCAACATTCATGTCTGAAAAAGGGCAAGCCCAGTTGGCTGTGCATACTATCCCAAATTCTCCCAGAGTATCCATGATAAATCTTTCTTTTTTGTGATATTACTGATATAACTATAGAAGTTCAAATTTCTAATAATCTTGAAATGTGAATATTTGTTTCAACTAGTTCAATACTTTGTTTCTCCTATGAAAAATATTGCTAGCTATCCCTCATGGTAATACTTCTAAATAGGTCTAATATAACTAGAATGTGGACAGTGGTAGGAAAGAAACTCTTTCATTTTCAATACATTCATTGCAACAGAAAAGAAAACTGAACAGTTGTCAATTTCCTTATCTTTCTGTTTTTCATATATCCACAGAGAAAAACAACAAATACAGCATTTGTTCTGTATCAACATATTGTATCTGATTTTTTTTTTTTTTTTTTTTTTTACATATTTTGCAAGTTACATAAAAAATACTGCAAAATTTAAAGGTAAAAATACCCTTTTACTGAGAATACCATAAGCACAAAAATATTAGCAATCAAGAACTGAAAACTTGATAATCTATCAAACTAGATTCCAGGGGTGATATTCACGAAAGGTCTATGACTGTTCTTTGTGATTTTGTCTGTGATTTGTGCTGATGCCACATGTCTAAGTTAAAGCTGCGAATTAGAACTAACATTTATATCATTGATAATTTATTGTAATAATATGATAAGGTTAATATTACAATAAATGTTACTTATATTATGATTACACTTGTAGTATATCTAACTGTTATGTGATACCACATGTCTGTTGTAATTGCATCAGTTGTAATGGTAGGAATTGCTTTTGTATTTTTTAAATAAAATACTGTAGTAGAAATGTAAGGATGGCTCAATGAACAACGGACACTAAATCAAAAGACCCTCCAATTTTTCCTTATTATTTCAAATGCAGAGTAATCTTCAATGTGAGAAAAATTGCATGAAGACAAAATAAAAACAGTCCTTATGGACA
>NW_020869700.1:10000-12471 GCF_003789085.1 Penaeus vannamei | reverse complement strand
ATAAATTTGTTTATATATATATATATATATATATATATAATATTTATTATATATATATATACATATATATATATTATATATGCATATATATACATATATATACATATATATACATATACATTATATATATATATATATAATATATATAATTATATATACATATATATACACATATATACACACATATATATACACACACATATATACACACACATATATACACACACATATATACACACACATATATACACATATATATATATATATATTATATATTATATATATATATATATATATATATATATATATATATATATATATAAACATATATAATATATACATATAACATATATATATATATATAATCATATATAATATATATATAATCATATATAATATATATAAACATATATAATATATATATAAACATATATAATATATATATATATACATAAATATAATATAATATAATATATATATATATATATATATATATATATATATATATATATATATATATATATATATATATACTGAGAATCATTAATAAACAGAACTAACTACTGTAATTTCTTAAAGGGCATATGTGAAGTAATTATCGTGCATTGCTTTTTCTTTTAATATTGTTCAATAATGTATGCTTAGGCTATTCATGCAAAAAAAAAATTCGAAGAGACCCTCTGGTATCCCCCAAAATCCCATAGCAACGCCCTTAGAAACGAAGATTGCAAAAACTCAGTGGTCTTCGGCAATCCCCAGTTGTGACATCATTCCCAGGACCAGGGAGAATCTTCTTGAACCGTGATACACACATGCACCGGTGAGTCAAGGATATCATGGAAATGTCCCAGTTTCAAGCTATCAAAGTTTGTAACAAAGGATGCCGCAGCATTGTGTAGCAATTCATTGTTCCCATTCATGTCACCAGCTATATGAATGGCCAAAAGACCGCGAGAGAGCAAGGAAGTGGACACTTTTGTACATCTCAAGCAGAGGAACTTTCAACTTGTGCCAACCAGTGTACTTTGCCTGAAACACTTCAAGCCCGATTGCTTTGCGAACAGAATGGCTTATGACATGGGATTTGCAAAACGGTAAGCCATTTCCAATTTATATTTGTCATGATCACAACAGCGTAAAACAAACTCTGAAAGAGGGAACATTCATTGCATGGGTACAACACAGAGTGCCGAGTGCATTGCAAGTGTGCATGTATTACTACACAGAGGTAAGGTAGGTACACCCCAAAAAGCACAACACAAATAAATACCGATGCCCCTCCACTCGCGAATGGATGTAGGCCTGCGCCACAGGTGCAGACAAGAAATAGCTCAGGAATAATCCGATGAAACTTCACCCTTTTTAAAATTTTCAGTTGTTACTTCACATAAGCCCTTTAAATCTGAAATAAAACATTCAACAGGAACTAAGGAAGTACAGACATTAAGAAATTTCTCCCAAGTAATTTGCTTCTGTCAACAATAATGTGTAGCGAAAATGGTAGGGAGAGAATGTTGTGGATTAAAAATGTCAAGCTGTACCTGACAAACGCAAAACATAAGTGTCAAGTGACTATGAATAGAGTTGATAATCAAAACTGCTGATTAAAAATTTTCACTAATTGAATATCTATTATTGCCATTGGTAAATCTTGACAGTATGGATGCACTTATCACAGACTAAGTACCTAACTCCATATTACAAAATCTACTTAACAATCTAAGTTGCCATGACTGAGAGCCTCCAAGCACACCCCAGGAAATATTGTCTTCACCTCAGTATTGAGTGGACTTAGTCTGTGAGAAGTGCTTTTAGTCTTCCACTAGAGTATCATCGTCAATTTGCCCTAGCTCTGTGCACCCATACCATAAAGATTAAACCCGCTATTTTTAGTCAGCATATTCATCAATATCCTAAAGCACAGATATAAAACATATTAATATGCCAAGCTGAAATTAAGAATCTTCAAATAACACAGACAGAAAAAGGGGGTTCAAACTAAAAAGCTTACCAGCAATTTTGCAGTCACATATAGAACAATAATCTTCTTATAGAAAATTATGCATTTATGAAGTGGCTTGAACTGTAACAAGTCTGTCAAGAGTTTAAGGATGGTCTCTAACTTTGCACTTGTTTTCCACTTTTTCTTGTTCAAAAGAATCTGAAGACGCCTCAAGTACAGTAGATATCCAGAACAAGGTACATCTGGCATCTTATTTCTTTTTATGAATTCTGTTTCAATACCTGCAATATAAATGAAAGTACATTTACAATCACAGAGTAAAATTTGGACATACAAAAATCAAGGGTGAAACAAAGAAACTTTTGACAAGACAGTGCTTGTAAACTTCCGAACACTTTACCACTAAGAAGGAACGAATTCAAACTCTATCTTGAAGTATTATACATGGTGGATATTTGCCTGCATTTGCCAATAAATCATTTGACAGCGCCACTGCCATAGTGGTAGT
>NW_020869700.1:2500-5000 GCF_003789085.1 Penaeus vannamei | reverse complement strand
CCCTACCCTACTAGGGACTTACTCTGTGGACAGCATTAGCCTTGATCTATTTTTCTCAATTTTGACTGTATTATTTGCCTTAGCAGATTATTTCATGTATTTTATATATGAAGCTAGTTACAAAATATGATTAACAAGGTATTTTATCATATTAGAGTATGTAGATCCAATAAATCTCTTTCCCTAAGTTATGTATGGTAATTATTCAGAATGATTAGCAAAAAGATAAGGTTATAATTATAATGAATACAAGCCAACAGGGTTAAAATTTATGGTATTCTTGTCGAGTACGAAAAGTTGAAGTTGTCAGTACAGGATATAATCTGCAGACATGAATGGTAACGCTACAAATTAAGGGAAAAGTGCTGATCATAGCTTAAGTCCACTTGGTGCTCTCAAGTTTCAGCTCTTATCTTGCCGTACATACAGAGGTGAAGACAATGTTCTCCAGGGGTGCTTGGGGCTAGAGACCCCCTTCATCCATCCCCTTAGGCAGTTCCCAACAACTAAGAATGTTGAATAAATTTTGTGACATGGAGTTGGGGTCTTAGTGTCTGGTGAGTGTCCTTACTGTAAAGAATTACCACCAACACTTTTATGGCCTAAAGGTAATCAACACAAATTAAATACTTTTCATAGATCTACATAACCTATGATATCTTAGATGCACCTTTAATCTCATTAGTGGTTTCTACTTGTGATCCACCACAAACAATTTGACAAGACAGCTTGTAGGTGTCCTATGTGTACCTTTATGTAGGTTTATTTTTCAAGAACATATATGATTGATGTTAGCTTTTGCCAAAGGACAAAGCATGGCTATGCCATCATTTGATACTATTTTGTTACTTATCATCTTGTGCTAAGTGTGACCAGAAATATTGCTTGTGTTGTACTGTTAATAGTTGTTGATAACTTGGTCAGTGTGGCTGATACATCTCATACTTTTTATTGTTTAATCTGTTTTGGAGTTTTTCAAATTCATAGTGATTTGGGATTTGTTGAACAGACCTTAGTTCATTGCCATTTGTGCTCTGTGTTTTCGTGTTTCTTTTTTAATCTATATTTACTACAAAAAACAACTACTGAATAGACTACATTCCAGCATCCATTGTTATCCTTGATTTCTCCTAGAATGTGATCTATGTGAAACATTTTATACCAGAAGAGTTGATTCTTTTAAATCACAGAAATTCAGTTGTGTCCAATATTTGACATGATATAGAAGAATGGTTTTCATGATAAACTGTGAACACACACTGTAAATGCATTGATTCTCATGTGAACATTGTATATTACCCTATCAGTTCTCTTTTATCATAGAGGAGTGTGACTTTTGATCTTATATGAAATAAGGTGACTCTAGTTATAAAATATACATATTCTGTATTGTCAAGTATGCAGCCAGGGGTGTCAGTAGAGTGAAATTAAGATTCTGAGCAAGTGTGTTACAGTAAAGTAATCACACTTCAGAACTTGTATTAGAATTTTTCATTATGTGTACCCTCCTCTTTTTCATACTTTAAGTTGATCTATTAACTATCACTAATGATTTTTTTGTTATTTCAGGCAAAATATGATTACAAACATACAGGACATTGACAAGTTACGGTCTGCTGTTCAGGATGTCCATGTGCCTCTTGAAGTTTTTGAGTGAGTATGAGCACATGTTCTTGCTGTACAACTTATCTGGTAGTTTGAGAAAATTAAATAATATTCAAGCATAGTGGTAAGGAAGTTGTTGTTGTTGTGCTTTTTTCAGTATGAAAATACATTTTAAAAAAGAACTCATATAATGCTAAGATAAATTTATTTTAACAGATACATTGATGGAGGGAGAAACCCACAGCTGTACACAAAAGACTGTATGGAGAAGGCACTTACCAAAAATGAACAGGTAAATGTTTTGTTTCTGCATCTTTATTTACTTTTGATATTGATATATAATAGACTTTGTTACTAATTGAAAGTATCAGAAACTGAATAACCATACTTTAGCCTGATGTGAAGATATTTCACTTAAAGTCTTTGAATCTATTATGAATATAATAGTGTTTCGTTAAAGTTCTAGTTCTTCATTGCTTGCATTTATTAATACAGGTTAATGGACGCATTGATGCTTACAAGAGGTTTAAAGCAATGCTTTTGGTTGAGCTCTCCCATGTGTTCCCCAATGAAATGACAAGATATCGTGCTGTGAGGGAAGAATTAGGTTAAGAAATTTGATAAAAATGTGAAAATACCAGAAATAAAATCCATATCTGATGTACCCTAACTGTAATCTAGGAAATTTTGCACATCTCCCTGCTCAATATGCTGGAAAGGAAAGGTGGTTATGCAGACTTTCTTATTTATTTTGTCATTGGAAAAAATTGTGATTAAAATTATAGATTGGAGGCTCCATTTGTTTTATATGAGGTTTGTTTTTGTAATATATGTATAATTAGGTGTATTGTGTGATGGTCACTTTTTTATCTGTGCTAATTAAAAGGCATAGTCT
>NW_020869699.1:0-10000 GCF_003789085.1 Penaeus vannamei | reverse complement strand
AGACAGAAAAAGGGGGTTCAAACTAAAAGCTACCCAATTTTGCAGTCACATCTATAGACATATAATCAAGATATGACTTACAGACAGAAGAGTTTACAAGGATGGTCTCTAGATTATATCTTCTCGTTAGCAATATTATTTCATTGAGTTCTAAATAAAAGTGACGATGCCAAGAGTTTCAGAGGTCTCTCTAAGAATTGCGTACTTCTTGGCTGATCTCTATTTCTCAGTTTTAGACATTTCTGTTCAATTACTCCTGCACATCTGGCAATATAATGAAGGCTTACATTGTAACCTCCATATAAGTACGAAGTACCTTTAGTCATACACTTCAGTAAAATAGGACATACTCTTGACAGACAGTGGCTGTGACTTCTTGTAACTTTTAACACTCCCTAAGAAGGAACGAATTCAAACTCTATCTTGAAGTATTATACATGGTGGATATTTGCCTGCATTTGCCAATAAATCATTTGACAGCGCCACTGCCATAGTGAGATATTATTTATCCACACTGCTCATATGAGACAATATAATTATCTCATAGGTTATATAAAGAAGAAAATTGGAAATAACATGTAACATCTTATGGCATTTCCTAATATATCATAGCGAGAGGATAAAACTCAAAATTCCAAGTGCTCCAAATAGCAGGCAGGGGGGCCACACCCCAAACCACCCAGAAAAGCAGAGAATCGAAAATATATGGCAGGAGAGAGCTTTTGACCACCATGCGAGAGCAGTGTTGCCAAGTCTGCCTGAGACTCTCTCCTGTCATGAATATGTGGAGGATATTTTGTTTTCCATGGCAGGGGTTGGGGGACAGCAGTCTCCATGGGGAGGTCGTAGGAGACACAGGAACCCCAGACTGTAGAGTTTGGTCTTAGTTCTTGGGTAACTTTCCTCTCAGGTTTAGTTCTTTTTTAAAACATCTTCCATGCATAATATTCTTTTGACCTTTCCATGCACCTGTTTCATTATATGTCCACAGATCCGTCCGTGCAAAGGTAGACAAAAAGATGTTTTCCGCGCATGAAAAAAAAATAAAATCTAAGTCTGGCAAGTTCTGCATTAGACAATCTAGAGAATAAGTGATAATATTCACATTTACCCCTCCTTTCATACTCCCCTTAAATTTAAGAAGGGAGTTTTGGGGGGGGGGTCCCTGATACCTGCATTTATAGATGGTGAAAAGACACAATATTGTCAATCCATAGGCGCAGATTGTATTAGAAAAATTTATTATATTATTTACTTGTTTTCAAAACCTGGCCTATTCCCCAGTTATACTTAATGCTGCGTTCGAATGAATTTCTGCTCGTCCAAACATCTTGTCCAGGACCAGCAGGACAAGTGGGCCGCGTTCAGAACCTCCAAGACCCTTTCTGCCCAGAATGCAACCAGCTCGAATGTAAACATTCACTTTTTTATCATACCAGTGTCTTTATTTACACGCTATATTTTGATGATATTTAACTTACCTGCAACTGACAAACACAAAAATATCCTTAGATAACACCAATAAATGTCAAAATTACCACAATATCTTGGGGTTACCTGCAACTGTCAATGTTTACATACAAAATCTATTGTGACGTCATCTCATCCTGCTCGGCCACCTTCGCAGGAGGGCGAGTTGGACGAGCTAGACTATTTGTCCGGGACGAGATAGTGGAGGTTCCAAACAGTCAAAACATCTCGTCCAACTGGTCTGGACGAGATAGATGAGCAGTTCCGAACACATCATTAGGCCTCCATCTGTTATGGGGACTAATATCGTCACTTAGGTTGGCAAAATTTTATGGACTCAAACTGCTCTATTTGGACAAAGAACATCAAATAAAATATGTCGGCACCAGAATCGATAGTATTAATATATGTTTGTATATGTTACTTCTTTTGACAGCTTTGAAATACTTTTTTGCAAAAGCATACAACTCGAAACTTCGAATGAAATTTAAAACGTGAGTCTTCTTGTGATTTTCATTCTATATATGCTTACCCTTGCAGGCTTGGTCCAATCCATTCTTCACACTATATTCATACAACCAATTGAGGACTTGAATATCTAACGATGAAGATTTGATTAACATTGCTGTGCCCCCGAGTGACTCCATAACGAGACCCTTGTTTATAGACTCCCAGCGTTCGCCTAACTGAGACCAACGGACGCGCTGACGGAAACGCAACGCACATAAAAAACGAACTGTACCTTTATGATTATACATACATACATACATACATACATACATATATATAAACATATATATTCTCAAACTATATATATATATATATATATATGTGTGTGTGTGTGTGTGTGTGTGTGTGTGTGTGTGTGTGTGTGTGTGTGTGTGTGTGTGTGTGGTGTGTGTGTGTGGTGTGTGTGTGTATTCAAAGATATAGAAGTATATATAGGTATAATCATATGCACTCATATAAAAAAAATTCTACGTATATATACATACATGCTGTACATACACATTTAAAAACACGTTCGTGCGCGTGTGTATGTATGCATGTTTCTGTGAGTATGTATTTTAGACCTTGTATGTATATGTAAATGTGTGCATATGATCATACACATACTTTGTATTATATATAATAATATATATATATAATTATATATATATATATAATATATATATAAAGTATATATATGCACGTATATATCTATGTATACATAAATGCATGTATATACATGTTTGTACATGTACATACATTCTCTTAAAATTGTATATGTTTGTACATGTATATACATGCTCTAAAAAGTGTACATGTTTGCACATGTACATTTTATTCAGCATGTTCTATCGCTTTTTCCGTGTAGATGCAGATGCAGATACACACACACACACACACACACACACACACACACACACACACACACACACAACACACAACACACACACACACACACACACACACACACACACACACACACACACACACACACATATATATATATATGTGTGTGTGTGTGTGTGTGTTGTGTGTGTGTGTGTGTGTGTGTGTGTGTGCGTGTGTATATGTGTGTGTACATATATATGTGTGTATGTATGTGTGTCTGTACGTGTGTATACATATATAAAATATATTTTGACATGTTTTACATGTAATTTATATATGCTCTACCGTTTCGTGCGTGAGATAGATGCACGCATGCGCATATATATATATATATATATATATATTATATAATATATATATATATATATATAATATATATATAATATATATATATTTATAAAAAAGTACTACACTATATGTGTTATCTAATGCAATAATACATATCTATATATGTCATGTATGTAGTATATGTATATATATATATATAATATACACATAATATGTGTATATCTATATTAATCTATATGTAGATGTGTGCATATATGCATAATACATACATACATATATATATATATAATATATATATATATGTATGTATGTATGTATGTATTTATACATATACAAAATTATATATCATATGTATATATACATGTATATATATATATATATATATATATATATATATATATATATATATAATACATATATTATATACATCTTACATATATGCATTGTCACCCTCCTATATTTTCTTATAACTATCGTAACTACCTAATTGATTAAGGTGGAGAAGTTACTTAATACTTTGATCACGTTAGTCTGGTGACGCTTCTTTCTGTCTATTCTTTAGACTTCGTTCTAGTTCAATAATATATCAAATGCACCGGGAATAAACACACGTGGTGGAATGGATAACGAAACACACTTTCCACCATTTTAATCATACAGAATGGGTAGTTTTACTAGCCTCTCACAATTCCCTTAAAATTCACACTTGGCCTTGCCTTAATATATAGATAATAGCTATACATGTCAATAACAATATATGTGCCCTATGACTTGTCTATTGCGGGACTATGAAATACTTGTTTTTGAGTCACTGTGACAGAATATTATATATATAAATATATATATATATATATATATATATATATATATATATATATATATATATATATATATATATATATATATATATAATATATATATATATATATATAGTGTGTGTGTGTGTGTGTGTGTGTGTGTTGTGTGTGTGTGTGTGTGTGTGTGTGTGTGTGTGTGTGTGTGTGTGTGTGTGTGTGTGTGTGTGTGTGTGTGCGTGCGTGTGTGCTTGCAAGGTCTATATAAGTACTTATGTAGACCTTGCGTACGTGTGCGTGTGCGTGCGTGTGTGTATTAGTTGAAAGACTGATAAATCGCTAGATAAAAACGAGTACGCTATATTCAAAGACATCATGTGGTACGTCAGAACCTTACAATATATTTCTATTTCATCAACCATCACAATTATCGGCACGATCACACATGACTATCGCACGACAACTTGAAAGAGAAGCACGACACTCGTTTATCTTCCCCAATCCCATCAGAAAAACCACAGAAGAGCTTGAGACGGAAGCGGAAGGTAAACGGGATGTCGTCTTCATTAGAACAACTCGAAAATCAACTGGAAACCTTCATCGAGAATGTCCGGCAGATTGGAATCCTCGTCAGCGATTTCCAGCCGCAGGGACAGACCATCTTGAATCAGAAGTTGTAAGTTGTTGCAAGGTGCACCTCGAAGGGGAGACTGTAGTGCGAAACAGGGGAGAATATCGAGTATTGTCTTTTCATTTTATTAGGCAATGAAGTGAGTTAATTCTATTTAGGAAAAGTAGAAATGTTAACTACATTTCAGTAGAATATATAGTATTTTTTTTTTAGTTTCACACAGTCATCACACCTTGCAGTTATTATTCTGTTTCAATTATGGCACAGGATAGAGTTACGGCAGTCTATTCGCTTATCTATATTCTCGAGTTACGGCAGTCCACTGTGCATGCGCATAATCTGGTCACTTTGACAATTACTTACGTTTTATGAGGCCTTTTCCCATTCCCAACCTAACCTAACGGCCTAACCTAATCTAACCTAAGTAGTTAGATCGGTTAAGTTAGATTAGTTTGGTTGGGTTGGTTAGGTTAGGTTGGTTATTCACGTTGCCTGCCCATTTTGTAGAATGCGAAACCGGAAGCCAAACATGCAAAAGGCACTGAAGTTGCATTTGCCCAGTTTGTGCTGATTACGGCTGCCGTAAGAATAGACAGTGCATTAAATTATTCAAAATGTAATATGTATGGATGTTTTATTTTCCATTGCAAATTATATAAATTATTGGTAACTGTTTATGAAGTGACCGCACCCCTCAGAAACTTAAGTCCTTATTATTATAGCTACTCCTGGGAATCCACAGACTTTGCCTTATAAACCAAAAACCCATTGCTGTATTTCCCCATTGGAGGCTCTGCACCTGGATCCCTACCCTACTAGGGACTTACTCTGTGGACAGCATTAGCCTTGATCTATTTTTCTCAATTTTGACTGTATTATTTGCCTTAGCAGATTATTTCATGTATTTTATATATGAAGCTAGTTACAAAATATGATTAACAAGGTATTTTATCATATTAGAGTATGCAGATCCAATAAATCTCTTTCCCTAAGTTATGTATGGTAATTATTCAGAATGATTAGCAAAAAGATAAGGTTATAATTATAATGAATACAAGCCAACAGGGTTAAAATTTATGGTATTCTTGTCGAGTACGAAAAGTTGAAGTTGTCAGTACAGGATATAATCTGCAGACATGAATGGTAACGCTACAAATTAAGGGAAAAGTGCTGATCATAGCTTAAGTCCACTTGGTGCTCTCAAGTTTCAGCTCTTATCTTGCCGTACATACAGAGGTGAAGACAATGTTCTCCAGGGGGTGCTTGGGGCTAGAGACCCCCTTCATCCATCCCCTTAGGCAGTTCCCAACAACTAAGAATGTTGAATAAATTTTGTGACATGGAGTTGGGGTCTTAGTGTCTGGTGAGTGTCCTTACTGTAAAGAATTACCACCAACACTTTTATGGCCTAAAGGTAATCAACACAAATTAAATACTTTTCATAGATCTACATAACCTATGATATCTTAGATGCACCTTTAATCTCATTAGTGGTTTCTACTTGTGATCCACCACAAACAATTTGACAAGACAGCTTGTAGGTGTCCTATGTGTACCTTTATGTAGGTTTATTTTTCAAGAACATATATGATTGATGTTAGCTTTTGCCAAAGGACAAAGCATGGCTATGCCATCATTTGATACTATTTTGTTACTTATCATCTTGTGCTAAGTGTGACCAGAAATATTGCTTGTGTTGTACTGTTAATAGTTGTTGATAACTTGGTCAGTGTGGCTGATACATCTCATACTTTTTATTGTTTAATCTGTTTTGGAGTTTTCTC
Organism: Penaeus vannamei; assembly: GCF_003789085.1. NCBI lineage: Eukaryota > Metazoa > Arthropoda > Malacostraca > Decapoda > Penaeidae > Penaeus > Penaeus vannamei. The sequence goes on along the minus strand of NW_020869699.1, from coordinate 3,656 downwards.
AAATTCATAGTGATTTGGGATTTGTTGAACAGACCTTAGTTCATTGCCATTTGTGCTCTGTGTTTTCGTGTTTCTTTTTTAATCTATATTTACTACAAAAAACAACTACTGAATAGACTACATTCCAGCATCCATTGTTATCCTTGATTTCTCCTAGAATGTGATCTATGTGAAACATTTTATACCAGAAGAGTTGATTCTTTTAAATCACAGAAATTCAGTTGTGTCCAATATTTGACATGATATAGAAGAATGGTTTTCATGATAAACTGTGAACACACACTGTAAATGCATTGATTCTCATGTGAACATTGTATATTACCCTATCAGTTCTCTTTTATCATAGAGGAGTGTGACTTTTGATCTTATATGAAATAAGGTGACTCTAGTTATAAAATATACATATTCTGTATTGTCAAGTATGCAGCCAGGGGTGTCAGTAGAGTGAAATTAAGATTCTGAGCAAGTGTGTTACAGTAAAGTAATCACACTTCAGAACTTGTATTAGAATTTTTCATTATGTGTACCCTCCTCTTTTTCATACTTTAAGTTGATCTATTAACTATCACTAATGATTTTTTTGTTATTTCAGGCAAAATATGATTACAAACATACAGGACATTGACAAGTTACGGTCTGCTGTTCAGGATGTCCATGTGCCTCTTGAAGTTTTTGAGTGAGTATGAGCACATGTTCTTGCTGTACAACTTATCTGGTAGTTTGAGAAAATTAAATAATATTCAAGCATAGTGGTAAGGAAGTTGTTGTTGTTGTGCTTTTTTCAGTATGAAAATACATTTTAAAAAAGAACTCATATAATGCTAAGATAAATTTATTTTAACAGATACATTGATGGAGGGAGAAACCCACAGCTGTACACAAAAGACTGTATGGAGAAGGCACTTACCAAAAATGAACAGGTAAATGTTTTGTTTCTGCATCTTTATTTACTTTTAATATTGATATATAATAGACTTTGTTACTAATTGAAAGTATCAGAAACTGAATAACCATACTTTAGCCTGATGTGAAGATATTTCACTTAAAGTCTTTGAATCTATTATGAATATAATAGTGTTTCGTTAAAGTTCTAGTTCTTCATTGCTTGCATTTATTAATACAGGTTAATGGACGCATTGATGCTTACAAGAGGTTTAAAGCAATGCTTTTGGTTGAGCTCTCCCATGTGTTCCCCAATGAAATGACAAGATATCGTGCTGTGAGGGAAGAATTAGGTTAAGAAATTTGATAAAAATGTGAAAATACCATAAATAAAATCCATATCTGATGTACCCTAACTGTAATCTAGGAAATTTTGCACATCTCCCTGCTCAATATGCTGAAAAGGAAAGGTGGTTATGCAGACTTTCTTATTTATTTTGTCATTGGAAAAAATTGTGATTAAAATTATAGATTGGAGGCTCCATTTGTTTTATATGAGGTTTGTTTTTGTAATATATGTATAATTAGGTGTATTGTGTGATGGTCACTTTTTTATCTGTGCTAATTAAAAGGCATAGTCTTTCCTTTGGTATGTAAACATTAAGGAATAAAGTAATATATGATTAGGTTTTGGAGAATAGGAATACATTTTTTATATGAGTCAAGTCAATCACTAATAAATGTATGAAAACACAAATTTGTTTTGATATATGTTTACCTTTACAAGAAAATACATTGCAGTTTGCTATGCAATTCCAGTTTAGTAATTGAATTAACCCTACTGTAGACAGGATGGCAAGAAAATATGTCTACTATATCTTTTTGTTTAAGGACTATCCATGCATACTGATGGCTCCACAAGTGCTTAAATCACCAATGAGTCAATAACTTTTCATCCCTAGCTCACCTGCTTACCCTTTCCTTGTTTTTGATTAAGATTTTATTTATGTATTTATTTTTTTCCTATTCCTAGTAGTATTGTTAATAATATTATAATAAATATAATGCCAGCAACAATAACATAATATTTGGATAGCATCAGCAAAGAATCCTGTATCCTGGCAATTTGAGTCATTGCAGAACTTTGTCATGAGTTTAGGCATAGGCTGTTTGTAGCTTACATTGACCTCAAGGTGTTCAATATGGTGCATCAGGAAACACTGAGATTGACAGGAATTCTAACAAGGATAATGGGATTAATAGCAAGCCTGTATACTGGTACTGAAACTGCTGTAAAGTATGGTGGGGGACCATTGAGCTTCTCTCTTGTTAGTGTTATATGACCTTAGATGTCTAGCACATTTATTTACTTCAACCATTAGCCATTTCCCGTTAGTTCAGGAGTGAGGCAAGTGTCCTTGCACCAATGATTTTCAACACATATGGTATGGATACTGGACACAGCTACTGTTCAAAGTCATTGTGGATCAACCTGCCACTATCAAGGTTACTGACCATGACTTTGTTGATGAGGATGTTATTCTGTCTGAGTCTTTAGAAACCCTAGTGGTATCTCTTGGTGCGTTTAGCAGTGAAGCAAAGCCCCTTGGTCTTGAGGTCTCCAAGATCAAAACCAAGATCAAGGACTTTAGGGGCCTGCTAGGTCAGTACATGCTTGCAGCGAGGACATTGAGGTCACAGAGAGCTTTTCATACCTTGGTGGTGTACTTTAAAACTCTAGACTGTCAGACCAGGAAGTATGTTAGATTGGCCTGGCAACAGGGGTCACAAACTCTCTTGAGGAAAGCATTTGGAGATGCCCGTACCTGTGCAGAAGGACAGAGTTACAGGTCTTCAAGGCCTTGATACTGCCAGTTTTACTATATGGTAGTCAAACCTGGACGCTATCCTGTGTTTTGGAAACTTCTTGATACCTTTTCTAATAGGTCCTTGCACTTGATTATAGGGTACAGTTGATGGGACCGTTTCTCCAACCAAAGATTACACCCGAGACTGGTACACTGCCTCTTACTTGCACAATCTGTGATCACCAACTCAGGCTACATAAAACAATTTCATATATATAAATATAAAAAACAATTTCATATATATAAATATATATATTAGTGTATGTATATGTATGTATATGTGTCTGGAATTCATACACTAATGCACTGTATTATACAGTGTATATATATATATATATATATATATATATATATATATATATATATATATATATATATATGTATATATATATATGCATGTATATATATATATATATGCATATATATATATATATGCATGTATATATATAATATGCATGTATATATATATATATATATTATATATATATATGTATATATATATATATATATATATATATATATATATATATATATATATATATATATATATATATGTATATATATATATATATATATATATATATATATATATATATATATATATATATATGCATGTATATATATATATATATATATATATATATATATATTATATATATATATATATATATATATATATATATATATATATATATATATATATATATATATATATATATATATATATATATATATATATATATATATATAATATATGTATATATATATATATATATATATATATATATATATATATATATATATATATATATATATATATATATATATATATATATATATATATATATATATTATATATATATATATATATATATATATATATATATATAATATATATTATATATA
>NW_020869698.1:148692-159013 GCF_003789085.1 Penaeus vannamei | reverse complement strand
AGGCATTCATATAGCAGAAGTGCTTGACACATTCCCAGAGATGCCGCTCTATAATTCAAGCACAACGTGAGGGAGACGGCACGTGAGAGGGGAGGGGTCCTAGACCTTACCTTTGCCACGGCAACAATGGTGGAGAGAATTCGGTGGTGTGTCGATGATACGGCTACCAGTGATCACTACGGCATAGTCACCACCCTAATGGATGCAGGTCCAGCCCAAAGACATCACATTCCCAAATGGAAAACAGACAGGACAAAACTGGTTTGCTTCCAGGAAGGCTTGGCTCGATGTCTGAAAGACAATGAACCCAACAATAACGAAAATGTGGACGTGATAGAGGCAAGGCTAATGCCGCATCACAAACCATCCCCAAATCTCGCCCATAGTCCAAAACTCACAAAGACGCCTGGTACTATAATGACGAGATCAAAGAGGTCAACCACAGGGTTAATATGTGCAGAAAAAAATTCCGACGGCAAAGAACTCCCGACAATCTGGCCCTGTTGAGGGAAGCTGTTGCGGATGCCAAGGAAACTGCCAATAGAGTAAGGCAGGAAAAATGGCTGGAATGGTGCCAGACTTTTGGAAACCAGACCTGCCTTACAGAGTTATGGTAACGGGTCAGGCAAGCGACAAGCCGCCAAGCCCCGAAATGCACTCATCATGATCCACAGTCAGAGGCTAACAGATTGGTGCTTGAGTTGTCAGCTAGAACCAGCAACAACAACCTGCCTCCAGCGATGAGGGAAAAACAACAAAACTTAAATCCAGGAAGACTTGTTCTTATCAGAGACAAGGCACTCGAATCCGATGACACGGATGCCTTGTTCTCTCTTAGGGAACTAAGAAAGTCATACAAAACCAGCTCTGGGTCAGCACCGGGATCTGATGGGATCTCCCACCCCATCATTTCGCATTTAGGCTTTGCAGGAGAACTTGCATTCTTGCAGGTTATCAACAAATCCTGGCAAACCACCACGGTGCCCCAGAGCTGGAAACAAGCCACAATAGTTCCCATCCCAAAACCATAGGAGCCTGGCAAGTACCGTCCCATCTCTCTTCTCAGCTGCCTGGGTAAAACAGCTGAGAAGATGGTACTCAACAGGCTCCGATGGAAAACGGGTCCCCCCCATGAACACCTGCACGGGTTCACAAGGGGTAAGAGCACTGCTCATAGCATTTCCAGACTCTTAAGCAGAATCTGCACCTCGCCCGCCGTGGTTGTCTTCCTTGACCTGGAGAAGGCTTTTGAACTAGCAAGTCCACTTGCCATTCAAGAGACCCTAATCCACAAAGGAGTCAAAGGCAGACTCTTGGCCTGGATAGCTGACTATTTTAAAAATACGTCAGCAAATGTCAGGTTTCAAGACCACCTCTTACAGCACATGCCACTTGAAAATGGAACTCCTCAGGGAGGGGTTCTTAGTCCAGCCCTGTTTAATACCCTCATGTAAAACATATTCGACATTCACCTGCCAGAGGGATGCAAGATCATCTCTTATGCTGATGACTTGGCAATCATAGCCTCTGGCAATCACTGCCTAACTAGAGCTCAGCGTTGTCTGAACCTGGTGTCTGAAGAGTGTTGTAGGACGCGTCTAAAAATATCGGCAGCAAAATCCAAAGCAATGGCTCTGAGAACTAATGTCAAAAACAAAAAACTCACTGTGCAGGGTATTGATCTGGAATGGGTTAAGGACTACCTATACCTTGGTGTATGGATACGACACACTCTCACTTTCAAAAAGGAGATCCAATACCTGCTTGACAGAACCAAGGGAAGACTCATGGGAGCAGGACACAAAGTACTAAGATCATTCTATGTACATGCTGTCCGTCCTATTCTTGACTATGCATCTGTCGCCCTCATTGCTTCCAGTACAACATTAAAAGAAAAACTGGAAACAATACAAAACGAAGCAGCCAGGATCATTCTAGGTGCACCTAAGTGGACAAAGGTCATCAACCTCCTCATGGAAGCTGATTTATCGTCCATGGACACCAGAATTGATCTAATGGCAGCACAGTTCCTTTCTAAGGTCCTACATGCACCGAGAAACTCTTATCCAAGACAAAGAGTACAAGATTACCAGTTGTTTGCGGACAACTATTGGCTCACACATATAGCCAGAGTCTTGATAGGCTTTCAGCTAAAAGAATCACTGCTTGCCAAGGGCATGGACTCCCCTCACCCTGACTACAAAGAACCCCCGCCGTGGGCAAACGAAATGATCGAATTCTCAATTCTAAATCATACAATGAGAAAAAATCAATATTCCATGCCTAGTCTAAAGGCACAAGCACAAAGGGTCATTAATCAAATAACTCCTCCGGGTAGTATAACATACTACACAGACGGATCTGTGGATCCCATAAACCATACTGCAGGCGCCGTCTTCGCAACAAGGGATACCACATCATCCATTAGGGTCACTGACAATGCCTCAACGCTCCAAGCTGAAACGGTTGTGATTATGGAAGCCCTGACACACGCGTCCCTAAGGGCAGGACACGTTGTCATTCACACAGATTCAAGAGCAAATATTGACAGCTTACAGCATAGCATGCCCCTTGACAACAGTACTAACCATAGCCCAAAGAATCCTGTCAAGGTAGAAGAATTATCATTAACTGGGTCCCAAGCCACATCGGCATACACGGGAACGAGCTTGCTGACAAACTAGCTGAAAAGGGCAGGGATATGCCCCCATCCTCCATGATCGTTAAACCCAGCCGAAGGGGACTAAACCAAGGTACCAAAGCCACAGCGTGTGCGGTCCTCCGGGGAGCACATAGAGAAAATATCACAAACTCGCTTGCTGCTAAGTGGTACTCAGATGCTTCAGGCTATGAGCCACTGGCCCTTCCTCCAAATACAAAAGGAGGTACCGAAGTCACTATTCAGACTAAGACTAGGTTACCAATGCACTTGGCAAATTATTGACAATGAGACTGCCAGGTTATGCAAACACTGCGGTGAGCCTAACGCCACCCTGTTACATTACTTGCAGAATTGTGTACACACGATTTCTGAGGCAGGGACCACCCACCACAGCCGCCGGGCTGGTAAAAAGGGTATGCAACATGCTTACCCCGTGGCAGCTGGATCGCTTGCTTGCAATTCAGCCACCGCGATAAGCATGCGGTTCAAAGAAAACATCTGAGTTAACTAGAAATAGTTAACAGGCCGGGCCACTCCAGAGAAAAGGCCCGGGCGAAGCATGACTTCGCAAATCTAACTGAATTGAACTGAGATGCCACAGACTATGAGCCACTGGCCCTTCCTACTAATATAAAAAGAGGTACCGAAATCACACTGCACAGATTACCAATGCGCTTGGCAAATTCTGGATGACGTGGTTGTCAGGGAATGCAAGTATTGCGGCAAACCTAACACCACCATGTTAGATAACTTACAGAATTGTGAACACACGCAATTTCTGAGACAGGGACCACCTACCACAACCACCGGGCTGGTAAAAAGGATAAGCTACATGCTTACACTGTGGCAGCTGGATCGCTTGCTTGCAATCCAGCCACCACGCTCAGCATACAGTTCAAAGAAAACACATAAGTCAACTAGAAATAGTTGACACAGGCCGAGCCATCCAAGAGAAAAGGCCCGGGCGAAGCATGACTTCGCAGATCTAACTGAACTGAATTGAACCTTTCCTCCTCAGACCCGAAAATGGAATCGAGGACGATTCCGAAAGTATCTCACTTTCTTCACTAAAATCTAGTTTTATGCATTGTGGGTTTTTCTACCATAGTATCAACACGGTAGATTGTTTTTCTGTCCACACACACACACACACACACACACACACACATATATATTATATATATATATATAATATATAATATATATATATATATATATATATATATATATATATATGTGTGTGTGTGTGTGTGTGTGTGTGTGTGTGTGTGTGTGTGTGTGTGTGTGTGTGTGAGAGAGAGAGAGTATATATATATATATATATATATATATATATATATATATATATATATATATATATATATATATATATATATATATATATATATGAGTGTGTGTTTGCGTGTATACATTCATATATATAGATAGGTAGATTTATAGATATTGATTACGATATATGTACATATGTTATTGGGGGTGTCCTTTTATGCTGGCTCAGGGAGATGTTTGTTTCAGCCTAGAGAAAGGAGGGGGGTGAGTTCAAAGGGCTTGATCGAGGGGGAGATAGAAGTCACCTTGTGTCAACCAGGCTCGGGTGTGGTAAGTGAGAATCGGCTGCTTCCTCTGGTGATGTAAACACAGGAGGATTGCGACAGGAAGGTACAGCTTCTTTATGACGATCTCTTTACAATGATCAGACACCAAGATTAATGATTCAGATATTTGGAGCTTACGTTCGGATGGCCACAAGTTGTTTTGCTATGTACTTATACAAATTCTCATTGCTTTTTATGGTCTAAAAAAATAAAATAATTATTTTGCATCATTTCATTCTCATCATGACTTGGGTGGCGAATAAGAACAAATAATTCGTTATCATACCCAATATCCGTTTAACAAATCAGATGACTAAACTGTCATCAGGTATACAAGGGTATAATGTAAAGCGAAATACAAGACCTCTAGGGCCGTACTTTAAAGTCTACCGCCACCACTGGCGCTGGTGTTCAAGTGGCGGTGGACCAGTTTCTTATTTTAAAAACCCGAACTTCGAACGCCTGGCGTTCCGACGCCCCAAACTGGCGTTATATTATTGGAACCTGAGTGGCGGTGGAGCGCCAGCATGAATGTGTCTCTCATGGTGGCATTCGACAGTGTTTTTCTATACTGTTAAGCCTGCACTCAACGAATATTTATTTCATAATAGGCAAAACGACACAGAAAATTTGGATAGTTTTTATGATCATTTAGTAATTACTTTACAATCGAAATATTTTGAGAAGACTTTACTGCGTATGTTAAAATCTATCCAAACACTTCTCGTCTCACTTTGGTCGCCTTATTTCAATGTTTTTACTTAATAATCTGTTGAATATAAAGCAAATGCATTTGTAGAATCTTTAATGTGCATTACATAGTATTAAAAACATGATGATCATATGTATGAATAACAAATATTTCGCTTTAATATTTATAGGTATTCCATTCCTATTACTTTGAGGTGAATGGCTACATGTGGACTGCAATTGACATTAGCAGATAATCTTGAATGATCCCAGGAGTTTGTGAATATATGTTTCAAGGAAATATTACAGTAAGATGCAAGCACTTTCCAACGATAGGTCTCCTTCCTGACAGCAGCCATGCAAACACGCAGTCAAAAATGTCAGGGTTTTACTGAGTTTCCTGGTGTATCAGGGGAAATTGGCATTTTAGAGACACAGTGTGCATATGATCCTATTTGAAAATTATATATGGTGCATTTACATGACATCTGTAAAACTGCAGATTTTTGGTAAACATTGACTGCAGCACAGAATTAGAGCAAACTCAGTACAAAGAATGTTTGCTTGAAAATATTGTATGTACGCCCTCATATCTCATTTCTAATGTAAGAAACCTTACTAGAGGTTCTGAACTAAGATATGATGCAATTTTCACATAAACATAGTCATTTAACAATGGGTTATTATTCCTACAAATGAACATGTAAATAGTAATACTATTAACAATTAAAATTACAATGAGAGGGAAAGGGTAAAATTGGCAGGTGAGAAGGATTAAGGAGATAAAAGTAGGCATTATAAATACTGTGTATGTGTATATGCCTGCTTGTATATGTTAGAAAGATTATGAATGTGTGGCAGTATTATGGTATAAGTGCATGTGAATGCACTTTTTCTATAAGTTAAGCTGTAGGTTAATATTTTTTATTGGTATTTGAAGTGATTGCCTAGACGAAAAAGTCAACAAGCATCAAATTTCGCGCCAATATCATGTTTTGATTCACTAGATAGTAGCTGTTATTGTCGGCCAGCATTTTCGTATAGGCCGAACGCCAGCAGTGGCACTGGCGGTCCCTGGCGTTGCCTTGTTTTTAGAGTAAGGATTCGGGTCGCTCGTGAGCAGCTTTTGCACCAGTTTGCGAGGGGTGGGTCGGTGCTTCATGCGCAGGGTAGTGTGAAGCCATGTTGTGGTAGTCTAGTTAGTGTTAAGAGCTTTGCATGCCTTCTCGTTTACAGCTGTCACCGCTGGCTAGCCTAATGCGAAAAAGGGAGCAGCACTGCATAAGCCTCCCCTGCCAGTGCCTCCTCGTGGCCTACCATGGAAACTGGGTACCTTACGATTCCAGGCTAAACTGAGGGAGAACTCGGAGCAGCAGGAGGCCCCAGAGGTTCAGGGTCATGGCCCACCGGTGTGTGGACATGCCCTGGCCCTGTACCAACTCCTGCCCCTAGGCCCCCTGGGGTAAATGGGAGGTGGGCCTTGCCAGTCCTCCTCCCCTCAGATAAAAAAGAACATCGGCTGTGCAAAATTTATGTGGAAATGCTGGGAGGGGAACTGCTCCTCCCACCCAGCAAGAGTGGCGGGCTGTGGATCCCGCTGGGAGGGCGACTTCCGGGACGCAGGACGGGAGCGAGAACTACTCGTCCCCATATATGTGGAGCAGCGTCGGCGGGGGTGGCAGAGGTGGCGTCCACCCGGAGCAACTGCCCAAGGCTAAACCTCAGACGGGGAGTCAGGGTGGGGACTTGGAACGTCCTCTCTTTGCGTCAGGATGATCGGTTGCCTCTACTGTCGAGAGAACTGGGGAAGCTGAGAGTGGAGGTGGCTACTCTCTCGGAGGTGAGAAGACCTGGCAGCGAAACGATCAGTGTAGGTGACTACACCTACTACTGGTCAGGCCGCAGCGATGGTCACCATCTCCAGGGAGTAGCCATGGTCATCTCCAGCAGACTCCAGCCCTCGGTAGTAGAGGTTACTCCAGTCGGTGAGCGTATAATGGTAATGAGACTGAAGCTGTCTTTTGGCTTCATGTCTCTTATTGCTGTGTATGCTCCTACCGATATGTGTAAACTTGATGTGAAAGAGATGTTCTACACCAAACTAGCATCTATGTCAGACACGTGCCCCCGGCGAGATGTTTGTGTTGTCCTGGGTGACTTCAATGCGGTATCTGGCTGTGATTGGGTGACTTCAATGCGGTATCTGGCTGTGATTGAGCTGGCTATGAGATGTCTGTCGGTCCCCATGGTTCAGGAGCTGATACCGGCAGCGAGAATAGCCTACTTTTCTGGGAATTTGCTAGGTCTCAGAAATTGAGGATTTCTGGCTCCTGGTACCAGTGTCCAGACCCACATCGCTGGACATGGTGCAGTGATGCGGGTAATGCAGCCAAAGAGATCGACTACACACTCGTTAGCACTCGGACGATCCTCCAGAATTGCAGGGTGTACAGGAGTGCTGAGTTCTGTGGTACTGACCAGAGATTGGTTGTGGCTACCCTCCGGGTACGATACGATTGGTGAACGCCCGAGAGCAAGGCGAAATTTCATCTCACAGGAGACAAAATGCCACAGATGCTTGCCGTGCGGCTCGTCTGGCACGGGATCGTGATTTGCGCCGTTCCCAGGTGTGCAGAACTTGGTCTTTGTTGAGAAGGGACAAGGAACAGTTTATTAGGAATCTTGCTGAGGAGGTAGAAAGCCATTTCTTAGTAAATGACCTTCGTCATGCATACCAAGTCCTGAGAAAGCTGAACTCCAAGCACTTTTCACAGGTGACAGCAGTTCGCTCAGTAAGTGGTCAGATCATCTCAGATCCTGTTGCGGTGCGGGAGCGTTGGGCTGAGTATTTTGAGCAGTTGTACCAGGTTGACCCACCAACAGTTGACTTGGATGCGGGTAGTGTCGTGATTCCGTTGCCGGATCCACCCATCATTGAGGATGCCCACTCCCTAACCGAAGTTAGGGGGTCGATCTCCAAGGTGAAGAGTGGTAAAACAGCTAGTATATGCAGCATCCGAGCTGAACTGTTAAAGGCTGGTGGTGAATCTATGGCATGTGGGTTGCGCGTTGTCCTGGCTGTCATCTGGCGGTCTGGTACCGTTCCCCCTGACCTGTTGAGGGGTGTGGTCATCCCTCTCTGGAAGGGGAAGGGGGACCGATGGGACTGCAGCAACCACCGAGGCATCACACTCCTCAGTATACCAGGCTAGGTTCTTGCCCACATCCTTCTGAGACGTATCAGAGATCACCTACTGAGGCATCAGAGACTGGAGCAATCTGGATTCACTCCTGGTAAGTCCACAATAGACCGTATCCTAGCGCTTGAGTTATTATAGAGCGTCGTCGTGAGTTCGGGCGTGGGCTGCTTGCAGCCTATATCGACCTCAAGAAGGCATTCGGTACAGTTCATTGGGAATCACTCTGGGAAATCTTGAGACTGAGAGGAATTTCAACAAGGATTATTGGACTAATAGCAAGCCTGTATACTGGTACTGAAAGTGCTGTAAAGTGTGGTGGGGGCCTGTCGAGCTTCTTCCCTGTTAGTTCAGGAGTGAGGCAAGGCTGTGTCCTTGCACCAACCCTTTTCAACACTTGCATGGACTGGATAATGGGCAGAGCTACTGTTAAAAGTCATTGTGGAGCAACTCTGGGCAATATCAAGGTAACCGACCTTGACTTTGCTGATGTTGCCATTCTATCTGAGTCTTTGGAATCCCTAATGGTGGCTCTCGATGCATTTAGTAATGAAGTGAAGCCCTTGGGTCTAGAGGTCTGCTGGACCAAGACCAAGATCCAGGACTTTGGGGACATATTAGGAGAACCTGTTCAGTCGGTATGTGCTTGCAGCGAGGACATTGAGGTCACAGAGAGCTTTACATACCTTGGTAGTGTAGTTCATAACTCTGGGCTGTCAGACCATGAAGTCAGCAGACGGATTGGCCTGGCAGCAGGGGTCATGAACTCTCTCGACAAGAGTATTTGGAGATGCCGGTACCTGTGCAGAAGGACCAAGCTTCATGTCTTCAAGGCCCTGATAGTGCCAGCTTTGCTATACGGTAGTGAAACCTGGACACTATCCTGCGCCTTGGAGTCTCGACTTGAAGCCTTTTGTAATAGATCCTTGAGCCAGATTATGGGGTACTGTTGGCAGGACCATGTGTCCAACCAACAGCTATACCGTGAGACTGGCACAGGACATATTACGTGCACGATCCGTGATCGCCAACGCAGGCTTTACGGCCACCTGGCTCGCTTCCCCCAGGATGATCCTGCCCACCAGATTGTCTCTGTTCGAGACAACCCTGGTTGGAGGATGCCTGTGGGTCGACCTAGGAAGTCGTGGCTTGGGCAGATCAATCAAACCTGTCGTGAGGAGCTTGACATGGGCCGAGTGCTTGCCTGGCGACTTGCCATGAGGGATCCCCGCAGGTACAAACAAAGGGTGGATGCGGCTATGCGCCCCCGTCGGCGTTAGCTCCGCAATGATGATGAATGATTGCGAGGGGCTATCGTCGTTGTTCATGGCGACAGAGTCAGAAATGGCGAGATCGCGTCACGGGGTTTGGAGGATGTTCAGCGGCAGGGGAGGGAATACAAATAATTAAAATTAAAAACCCGTATTATTTTCCCTTTAAGAAATTCATGGTAACAAGAGGATTTCATAAAAAATAAACAAGGAATATAACATGGGAAGACATGACCGCCAATGGCCGAATTCATTACTAGCAGTCATTTACCATTACATTTACCAGTGATGGCAAAGTGGTATTTACGAAGAAATGGTAATTTGGATATGCTGAGTTACAATCGTCAATCGACTCATTCTAATGGTAGCCCACAGAGGACTCTAGTAAAGCAATACAGCCAGTCAGCGAGAGCTATACATAATCTTTTAGGTTCCTTCGGTCGATCACGTATCATGTAAACAATACATACAGTGTGATAAAAAAAATAATAATAATAAATAAATAAATAAAATCTCAGCTACAACACTTTTGAAAAAAATGAATATATTAATTTGATCATATTCATCATGTGGGATATATATTTGCTGTATAGATAGGAATACAAACAATACAAACACTTTTATTAATATATAATTAATAAATAGTATTATTAATATATTATTATTAACATTAGTCCAAACAGTTTTTTCATCATTGTTAAACAAAAAACCGGACCAAAATTTTTAGGAATCGCTATCTGTCGTCAAAGGAAATAATTCCAGCTTATTCTTGCCCATGCACTTTGGAGTTTATTGTCAAAATGCCGACAGACACAAAAATTGCTATACTCGTTTAGCATTAGTATTGCCAGTTTATATATCAGCAAGGTAGTTTTTCTATATCATGTGATAATTATGTCAGAGAAG
>NW_020869698.1:128692-136192 GCF_003789085.1 Penaeus vannamei | reverse complement strand
CCTGGCCCTAGCTAGGTGTATACCTTACAGATACTTATAATTTTTGGTGGCAGCGGTGGGAGGTTTGCTGTCCTACTAGTGTCCTTCTCGCAATTACGTCCAGCATAATTAGTTGCTTCCTGCTAGGTTATGTCAACCATGTCTGTAGCCTCTTAAGAGGACTTTGGAGAGCCATCAATGTATATTTGTAGTATTCAAGCACCCATCTCTTTCAGCATAATCATCTCTTGCAGAGATAGATGTACATGTACTAATAACCGCTCGCCCAGCTAATGGTTTATGGCTCTCGATAGGTTTAGGGATACTTTCCTGATTTCCATGTAAATGTGATAACTTTGTTCCAGCAGTGTGTATAATCTTCCAAAGTGCATAGTGATTATGTTCAGTTCTTGGTGTATCGTTGAGTAATATACTCTACGGTGACTATTTAATGTAAATATCCCGTGGTGACTTAAGTGTAAAGGCCTAAATGTTTTGATCTATTGTTATGTTCTGAAGTGTTAGTGGTGTTCCCCTTAGTGACTCCCCACCAGTGAAGTGATACTGGTGTTTTGTGGTCCATAGTGTTCAGTGACTCCCTGTTCAGTGATACTGGTGTTTTGTGGGTGTTCAGTGTGTGTTCAGTGATACCCATGTGTTCAGTGCCTGTGTTCAGTGATATTTTGTGGTCCATAGTGTTCAGTAACTCATCAACCCCCTGTGTTAAGTGTTGTGAGTGTCCTAGCAGTGATCTAGACAATGCCTGGAAAACCCGAAAGAGTGACCCGCAGTAAGCATGCAGGGACGTTGAGCCAGCCCAGTTCCCGTGCTCCCTCACCTGTGCCCAGTACTTCGGTTGAACAGATGCCGGTCATTGTCCCCTGTTCAAACCCCGAAGTAAGACAAGCAGTACGAGCCATGGAGGCGAGATGACTCTCTTCTCGGAGATCCTCGACAAAATTGGAGCTTTATCCGCTGACATACAAGAAATCAAGTCGCAGACACAAGATTTCGGCGAGCGACTGGCCCGGCAAGAAGAAGCAACACATCAACAAGGGGTGGAAACGGCATCAACTACCCACTCTAGCCCTCAGAGAGCTCTGCCCACTCCTACCCCTGAGCAAGCGCAAGACAGCAGCAGAGATGAGCAGATCGCAACGCTACGACGACTGTTAAAGGAAAAGGAAAGAGAATTAGAAGAGGAAAAGCGGAAAAGTCGGCCGAGAGATGCTGTCCAGATGTATGGCCGCAATGATGCAACCTGTGATCTTCCTCGGCCCCTTCCCCGTAGCCGACCATCTACACCAGAACCTCCAGTCCAGCCTGCACATTACCCCAACAATCTAAATGTGCCTGAATTCAGCCACGCGCCTTCATATGGGAGACTCGCCTCATCTCAAGGGCCGTCCCAAACTGTCTCCTATGTCCTTGCAAGGGAGACTGTTCCTCACTTTAAGGGGGACACTTCAGCTTCACTGCCCCTTAAGAGAAATCAAGAGATTGAGGGCTGGATTCGCTCAATCGAAAATCTTGTGAAGCCTCCAACGAGCGAATCTTTTATTCAAGCAGCACGAGCAAGTTGCCGCGGCCCTGCTGATCTTATCATCAACTCGCCACTCTTTGATTTCATACGTGACTGGGACACATTTAAGGCAGCTCTACGCTCCAAGTTCCGAGGAACCTATACTGCAGCAGACTTTTACAAAGTCCTGTATGAGAACCGTATGGCTGCAGGACAGGCTCCCTTTGATTTTTACCAGCAACTCGAGGGATCTGTCTACCAGGGTTTACCGGGACCATAAGGAAGCTATAGGTGATCCCTCAGAGCTTATTAGACGTGTTTCTGACTGGGATCCCGCCCTGGCTAAGGGATTTCCTAGCCCTGAAGGAGATTGCCCGACATCACAGCTTGCTGAGACCGCCCAAAGGATTTGGAATTCCCGGAACGGCATACGGCACAGGGAGTCTACCAGCCGTCACCAGTCTCCAAATGACTTCCCTGGAGATGACAGTGTGGGTCGGCACAATTACCCACCTCGTCCACCTCGAACCCGAGATGCTTATGCATACGCTGTGGCTGCCGAACAAGATGAAGTTGCGTCTCCATATCCTGCTCCTTCCCGGTGGTGCGAGTATCATCGCAGTTCGTACCACAACACTTCAGAATGCCGTGCCACTGCATCAGGCATTAGACCACCACCAAGAAGCCTAACCTGCTTTCGTTGCCAGAGGACCGGCCATCTTGCCAGGGAGTGTCCCTTTCCGACCGGCCAGGATGGCAGAGCTCCAAGCCCCTCTGGCAGTCTCACAGCAGCCGTTACTACCACCAGTACACAGACGGAACTCCACGAACCAGTGATCAGTGTGGTGAACGCAGCAGGTCCCACGGGACGACCTCTCGTGGGACTCAATGTTAATGGCAGGACCACAATCTGCTTCATTGACACGGGTTCCGAGGCCACCCTTATCAAGTCTTCAGCTGCCATCCTAACTGATGCATGCCGGAAACTTCGAAGCAGAAGCTCTTCAAAGATCCTCAGAGGGGTGACAGGCCAGCCACTGCATGTTACCTCAGAATGGACACTTGCTTTTAACCTAGATGATAACCTCACTGTACCTCATCAAGCTGCTGAAGTCGACACTACCTTCCCAGGTGACATTCTTGTCGGAATGGATCTCCTTCGGAGACTGAACTTCACCCTGTCCCACAGCACAATCACAAACAATGCAGTACTCACACTGGAAGGGAGTTTTCAGTTGTCTACACTGATCACAAAACACTCGGAATCTGTCCAGTCACCCGCAACAAGACTCTGCCAACAACACGGAAGGTTGCCAGAACCAGTGATGCTGCCATGGGCCAGATCCAGAAACCTCAAGATGCCGCTGCAGTGCACCTTGTCCAGCGAGTGGAGATCCCACCTCACTCAGGCTGTTTCCTGAGTGGCCGTGTCGCACGTATGGGTCCAACAGATGGGGACGTCCTTTTAACTCCAGGAGTGTCGGAGGCCCTCACGATTCCGCACTCTGTCACCACAGTCAAAGAACGCCACTGCCACGTGTGGGCGTGAATCCCTCGTCTCGGCCACTCATCCTCCACAATGGGACTCGCTTAGGCACAGTGGAGCCTGTAGACACTGTGTACTCCACTCACTCTTCGGAATCACAGCCTCAACCCCACCTCAAGAACCAGTCGCCAGGACTAGCAACAATCCTGTCGAGGAGAGTTCTTGGGAGGATGATGTACCAGAAGAATATGAGTGGGAAGAGGACGAGTTCGACAACTTCTATGGAGTCCAGGACTTTGGATATGAAGATGACCTAGATGTTTGTGATGCTGAATTGCCACCGTCTCTAGCAATAGCTGCAATTGAGGCTGTAGAGTCATTAGCATCTAAGGCCGAGGGAACCAGGAATGAAGACCTTGCCCCAGACCTCAGCCACTTAGGAGACGCCCAACGCCTAGAACTCACACAGGTACTCAGCCGTTACCAGGAGCTCTTTGATGGTGATGAAGAAACTGTGGGGTTAGTCCCTGGCATCAAGCACAGCATCGATACCGGTGATGCCAAACCCGTCTGCAACCGACAGTGGAGGCTACCACATGCCACTCGTCAAACCATCAAGGAGCAATGTGACTCTATGCTCCGGGCAGGTGTCATAGAGCCTTCTACCTCACCCTGGTTAAGTCCAGTAGTTCTCGTGAAGAAAAAGGGGGGAACGCTGCGTTTTTGTGGACTACCGTGGACTCAATGCTGTCACCAAACGTGATACCTACCCGCTGCCGCACATAAGTGAAATGATAGATGAGCTGGGGACCATGAACATCTTCACTACCCTGGATGCAAGGGCAGCCTACTGGAGTGTAGAAGTGGAGGAGTTGGACAGGCCAAAGACAGCATTCTCCGATGGCTATCGGCTCTTTCATTTTCGAAGGCTCCCCTTTGGTCTGTCAACTGCTCCGACAACATTCCAACGCACAATGAATCTTGTCCTGTCTTCTGTGCTGGGCCGTCATACGCTTGCCTACCTTGACGATGTGATCGTCTACAGCAGAACCTTCTCGCAGCATCTCAGTGATCTGGACGAGACGTTACAACTCCTTTCCATGGCCGGTCTCAAGCTGAACGTCCAGAAATGCCAGTTTGCAGCTACCACCATCGACTTCTTGGGCTTTACGATTTCCCCAGAAGGTGTTTCACCCAATCAAGAGAAGGTATTGGCTATATCGAAAACCCCATCACCCCGTACTGTGAGAGAAGTTCGTCGCTTCTTGGGTGCCACTGGCTTCTTCAGGAAACACATCCCTGGGTATGCTACCATCGCCTCTCCTTTGCATCTCCTGCTGAAGAAGGGACGAGCATGGACCTGGGGCCATGAACAAGAAGCCGCCTTTAATGCACTGAAGGAAAAGCTTGTATCAGCGCCTGTCCTCCGGCAGCCCGATTTTACCAAAGAATTGAGCTTCATACAGACGCATCCAACATCGCTTTGGGCGCCTGTTTGATCCAGAGGGATGATCTGCAATCGCCGCATGCTGTTGCATACTACAGCAGAAAGCTCCGTGATGCTGAAACCCGCTACCCTATCATCGACCTGGAGGCTTTGGCAGTTGTGGAAGGTGTTCGAGTGTTCGACTCGTATCTGTATGGGCGGCATTTTACAGTCTACACCGACCACCGACCGTTAGTGTACGTCTTCACCAGGAAAACCAAGTCTCCTAGAATGACTCGCTTCGCACATGACCTCTCCTTTTACGACTTCAGCATTCGTTATAAGGAAGGGCCTGCCAATTATGTTCCTGATTTGCTGTCCCGCCAAGTTGCGAAGTTAACCATCACTGAGCTCTCCCCTGACAAGCTAGCAGATCAACAAGCAGCCGACCCACAGCTTGCTGACATCCGGCGATACCTTAGGGATGGAACTCTCCCAAAGAAGAAGCTGCCCCTTCCACTGAGTGACTTCGAATTGAAAGATGGAGTGCTCTATCGTCTGAGACACTTGCCAGACCGGATTTGCTACCAGTTGGTGGTGCCTGAGAGCCTCAGGAACTCTGCATTGAAAGCGTCGCATCTGCCCCCACTGGCCTCACATCCAGGAGTACATCGGACGTTCCAGAATGCCCGATCAATGTTTTACTGGCCTAACATGCTAAGAGATGCTCGTCAGTATGTTGGCAGTTGTGTGATATGTCAGCAGTCTCGAGGCAACATGCAGAAGGCCCCCATGGCAGATACACCACTAGCCCAGTTTCCCCTGGAGAGGGTCTCCATGGATATAATGGACTTTGGGCCCAATGTTACAGTTCGTTGGGCTCTTTCAATATTAGATCAACATTCCCGCTACTTGCAAATCGTCCCACTTCGAAGAGCCACTGCAGCAGCTGTACACAGAGCATTCCTGGACCACTGGGTCACCATTTTCGGCCCACCCAGAGTTATTCAGAGTGATAATGGAGTCCAGTTTACCAGTAACCTGTTTCGTGAACTCATCCAACTAATGCACGCTAGCAATCATTATACAATTCGCTATCATCCACAAGCAAATGGCATGGTGGAGCGCACAAACCGTGTTGTAAAGTCTGCACTCACTGCTCTTGTGAACAAACCGTCCAAGAGTCTGGCACCAGTTTGTTCCTGAGCTACGCCTGCAAATCAACTCGGCCATCCACCGTACTACTGGTGAGCAGCCTCTCTACCTGCTTACCGGCAGGCATGCCAACTTTCCCATCGGCCTCACCAATGAAGCTGTCTTCGATGAAAACGCCAAGCTCCAGGAGCGCCTTCAGGAAGCCCGTCGTGCAGCTGTAGAAGCCTCTAAGGAAGCGCGCCGAATCTACGGGAGGTATTATGACCGTGGCAAAAGGGTGGAGTTCCAGCCTACCGAAGGTGCCCTTGTGTGGTACTATGAGCACCGTCATCGTATGGGAGGTCTTCCTCCTCTCACAGGGAAATGGCGCGGCCCTGCACGTATTATGAAACGCCTAGGACCGGTGTCCTTTGAGATCCAAGACGTCACCACCGAAGTCCAGATGAAGGCTCATCTTAATCACTTGAAGGCTTACCATGCACCAGCCGAGCTTTCATATGCTGCTGACGACGAGGTCGAAGATGACGAGGAGGTCGAGGATAGTGACGATGCTGCTGCTGCTGAGGCCCCTAACCCAGATGACCCCTGGGTTGCCATGCTGACGTCCATGGTATGGAAGCAGAGGCCTGTGGCGTCGTTCGAGGAGCTGCAGATACTGGGGCTGATCTCTGAGTTTGTTGTCGTAATGTATTTTGTCTTTTTTTTGTTGTTGCCTTCTGCTTGTGGACACGTCTGGCTGTCCACGTTTTATGTTGTAAAGGCAAGTAACGGGGCTCAGGCCAATCTTTGATTTTGTTTCAGGCTGTCTCCGCTGACCACTCCGACCCAAGGCATGGGAGGATTGTGGAGTGTATTAATTACCGAGAGGGCGTGGCACTCTTCCTGCGACACCTGTGCGCACTTGTCACCTGCGCGTGACTTCTATGGTTCCCCCTAAGCCCGTTTTCTTTTCCCTCGTTATGTTTACATTAATGTTGCAGTTGTTGGTTTTACGGATCCCACTTTTAGTTTAGTATTTTAGGTTGCGTTTTTATTTTATTTAAATTCTAAACCCAGTTGTGAACCCTCGAATTAAGTAATCTATATTTCTGATTGAGACGTGACGTTGCATTATTATTTTTTATCTATATTTCAGTTTTACATCTTTTACTTCCCCTGAAGATATTTTTTTTTACAGTTTTATTTAGTTTTTATACATTTTAGAAGACCTAAAGTCTTGATTTGACACTCTTATAATTTAGTCGAGGATCTATCACTCCCATGACGTATTTTTTTATTTTCATTTTTAGCAAGTGTGTTCTTATTTTCCTTAATCTATTTTACTGTTTTGGTATAAGGTATTGTTTATTATTTTAATTACTTTTCATGTTTTATATAATCTCTTAGGTTTTAATTTTTACTGCTTCATCATTTGAATGTTTTATCGATTATTCCTAATCTTTCTTATTTCTGCAATTGGTAAGCTTTTAACATAATTTTTTAAATCATTTGTTTTTATGAATCATGTTATCATCATTGTGTGTTTTATCTGTATTTATTATTATAAATGTATAAAAATGTTTCGTTGTTCCGTGACGTCACGGGTCCTGGAACCTCCAGGACCTTGAACCAATAAACAGTGTCAACTTGGACTTTGTCGCGTTTCATCTCCCTCTCGGCAGGAAGATCTCAGGTTGTACTGACCCCCGTTGTGTTACTTGCCTAGGTACTCGTCGTCTTCGTTCTCATACTCGTTCTCTTACTCGTTCTCTCGGTTCTCTCGTTCTCTCGCTCATTCTCTCCTCGTTTTCTCGCTCGTTCTCTCGTTCATCATCTCTCTCGTTCTCTCGTTCATTCTCTCGGTTCTCTCGTCTCTCCTCGTCTCTCGTCTCTCGTTCTCTCGCTCATCTCTCTCGCTCATTCTCTCCTCGTTCTCTCGCTCATTCTCTCCTC
>NW_020869698.1:118692-123692 GCF_003789085.1 Penaeus vannamei | reverse complement strand
TCTCCCTTGCCTCCTCAGACCCGAAAATGGAATCGAGGACGATTCCGAAACTGTTATCTCACTTTCCTCAATAAATCTAGTTTGTGCATTGTGGGTTTTTCTACCATAGCCTATATTCGAGGATTTGTGAGTGGGGCTACGTGAAGTCATCATATTAATGCCAAGAACCGCTTTAAAGATTATCTGTTTTCTTGTGTATTTCTGTTTTATTAAATACCTCTGAAGTAAACTGAAAATATTTGCTGTTATTTCCTCTCAGTAATCGTTCCATGCCGATAAACTACCATCAGAAAATGCATTTTTACTACAAAAGCAACTGGAAGTTTCGCCTTCTGTTATATTTTCGTTGAAAAGTTAACAATATATTCTATATATCTTCCTATGATATCATATAAACAATTATCCTGTCTCTTCTGGTATCTATCATCTACCAACTTGGACGTCATACCCTACCAGCCAGACGCCATACCCGACGAGACTCCTTCACTACCACGTCATCGCTACGTCATAGGGTAATGGAATAGCAGGAGCCAATATTGTCACTACTACGGCCCTTCTATTGCGGCACGTTTTCTGTGTTCAGCGTGATTACACAGAGAGCGGGAATTACAAGGGGAACAAAAATAATGAAGGCTTCTCTTCTCTTTAACAAGAAGCAACTTTTTCTGAGAAAAATAATGGAAGTAATTGCCTTACAATAAAGTAAAAAATTGTTTTTTTTTTTGTAATAAAAAAAAGCATTCATTGATTTATACGAAGTACTGCTCCAAGGGAAACCCGACACATATTAATTTCCCAATAATAATGATTAAAATCTATATTAACGTGTCCCTTCTTCCGAGGCCTCTTTCGCCGGCGGATCAGCCTTCGGGAAGGACGTGCCATTATCCTTCAGGCAAGAATTCTTTCGCCATATTGTTTTCTATAGACTTTATTCAGGTATGATATATTTCAGCGACTTAGAGATATATGCACTGGGTGAAGGCCACAGTGTATATCATTTTAGGTTTATGAGAGGAAATATAAGAATAAGTATTTGAAACTTGTATATTATCGGTTACGTATCTGAGCTTTAAAAAGAACTGTGTAAGTGCATATCTATTGCCCATGCTATAGGAGTGGCCAAACAGAGCACAAGTCGAAGTGGCACCACATCACATGACACCAACCTAACCAGCAATCCACCTTAGACCATTGTCTATCACATAGCATTTGCTCCTCACACGTCCCCACCCCTTGTAAACGTGAACCACAATGCTAGGAAAAAACCCAAATGCATGCATTATAAACAATACAAAGGGGATCACATGTAACACTATTCAAACTGTTACACCCAAGAACTCAGAGTGTGCATCTCTTTTCATAGTGTCGTATTTATGTGATAAATGAGCTATAGCTTAAGTCCTTACATTTTAAGGAACCTT
Organism: Penaeus vannamei; assembly: GCF_003789085.1. Lineage (NCBI taxonomy): Eukaryota > Metazoa > Arthropoda > Malacostraca > Decapoda > Penaeidae > Penaeus > Penaeus vannamei. The sequence continues at coordinate 122,268 of NW_020869698.1, read as the reverse complement.
CAAAGCTTTCTAATAAATTGAAATTAATGCATGACATTCAAAGATATTCTTCTGTTTATGCATTTTATTTAAATACTTTAAAGTTATTTCTTCAATATACGACGGTCCTCGCTAAAGCATTTAAGCCAAAAATAACCGTTTTTAAAAACAACTTTTATATAATACCATATGCTTCAAATGTGTTAATGATTTAACTTTTATAATTGTATTTTTGTTGGAGTTGGAGGGTAATGTGCTGGAGATCGCCGGGGAGAGCCGGGGCGGCTCACCCGTCGGCTAAGGCCTGGGTAGGCCTAGTTGCTGCTTGCTGTGTCTTGCTCGGCTGGAGGATCGTGAGTGATGAACTCGGCCCGGGTGCGGGAGCTTAAGTGGGTCTGAGCTGTGCCAGCCACCCGGGAACGAGGGGAGCCTGCGGTCCAATAGGCGAGCCGTGAGGTGTCCGTGGTCAACCAATCAGGTCTCGGTATGCGTCGTCGAGAAGCTGCTGATGGTGAGGGCGAGAGGACAGGCTGTGGACCTGGACCCAACCTGGGGGAAGTATGCCGCGCTGCAGGTTGCGGGGGTCGGCTACAGGTACTCCTCCTCCAGTGAGGGAGCTAAGCGAGCGGGCGATAACCGTGATACTCCAGGAGGCTGGGTATTTGTGTCACTCCGGAAAGTCACCAGTATGGCAATGGATTGGTATCCGCCATAGGCTGGTGTCAATCATCTCTTTAAGGAGCTTTTGTGTGTGTGGGTGTGTGCCCACAGGTATGGCTGGTGTGCTGGAGATCGCCGGGGCGGCTCACCCGTTGGCTAAGGCCTGGGTAGGCCTAGTTGCTGCTTGCTATGTCTTGCTCGGCTGGAGGATCGTGAGTGATGAACTCGGCCCTAAAGACTAAAGACTAAAATGTAAAGAAGAGGGGGGGGGAGGAAGAGTGTGGATAGGAGATGGATAAGGAGGAGGAAAAGAATTTCAGGAGAAGAAGAAGGAGCCGGGGCTTCACCCAGCCTGCGGGGTAAACTTGGGGTAATAGTTGGAGTGGGTTTGTTGAAAGAGGAAAAGGATCGAGGGGCCCAGCGCCATCGGCAGACTCGCGTGTTCACCGCGCGGCCGTACCTCGCGAGATCGTGCGGTGGGGCAAGGCCGCGACTCGTGGCGCGGGGAATACCCCACGACCTTGAGCGCGGCTCGCCTCGCCATAATTTTCCCACGGGGCGTGGAGCCTCGCTATGGCGAACACGGAGTCTTTCGGCTAACTGAGGGGGAGGGGGAAAGAAGTTAGCAGGTTTTTGGCGCCATCTGCGGTATGCTCGGAGCCACGGCCTCTCGACCGTGGCTCCAGAGCTGTCCCTCGGCTAACCATCACCGCTGAAGCAGGATGAAGCTCTTGTGAGGCCACACAGAGGCTGGCCACTCCCGCCCGGGTCGAGAGGAGATTTCTCTCCCTCGGCCGCAGGTCTTCCGGAGGGGCGCGGCTCGGGCGGCCTCACCACGATTGGGTTAACTCCACTGGCCGTGACGCTTCTTTCCTCGGCTTGCACAAACCCTTACGCTAAAGGATTTGTGGTCCTGGCACGAGTACTAGCAGCAAGCGCCACGTGTCAGAAATCGAAACCAGTGGGATGTCAGGGTATGGATAAGGATGAGGGTCAACGCCATGGCAGGGATATGGTATGAGTGAGGGTGAGGGGTGAGGTGGTGGTCACAAGCGTCAGGAGACGAGGTGAAGGTATTTAAAAACGGGGATAAGAGAGGGCAGTACCTGGGGGAGATTACTTTATTAGTGAGATTAAAAAGGTACAGGACAACAAAAACCAAACAACAACAAAACTAAGCAGACAGAAAGAGAACACGAAAAACTGAACACTGAAAATACTGAACAAAACGAGTGGATAGGGGAAGGGGAAATTTGAAAGGAATGAGTAGAAGGTGGCTTCAAAGTGATGCGGCAAAACCCGAAAACTGCATTTCCTGTCCCATGCCAAAGAAAAAGATCACGGCCTAAACCTGATCTCCAGCCGGAACGAAGGATGGAGGGTGAGTCCATCCAGCCAGTGGTGAGTCAAGCACGGGAGTTTGTTGGTCTGTCTACAGGCCAACTCACCCCGCAGGATGTTAAGGAGGAAGCGAGAGGTTTCCTCGCGGAGTTCAGACGTGTAATAGATCGGCCACGACCCACTACAGGGAACCGTCTGAGTGCTTTATTCCATCAGAACAAGCTGGAGTTGTGTTTGTTGTTAGTGAGAGTAGAATGTTTGTGTGTGAAGGAGAGAGATTTTGTTTTGTTTAGATGCAGCTCGTGCGTGGGATTGCGCGTCTAGATCGACCTAGCCAACATGGGGTCCTCCACCGAGGTGGAAGAACTCGCGTCGGCTCGGTCAGTCGTCAGTTAGACACTCAAGGTACACCCATTCTACCTGGGTGTACCTTGCGTGGCGTAACCTGAGCCCCGTAGCGGCTCCGCGATCGATGCACGATCGACGGCTCCTCGAGGTCAGGCAGGGAGTCCTGTGAACCGACGCGGAAGTCCTGGGAATCGGCGGACCAATTCCCGATGCTTCCGCGCTGTCCCAGGGGTCCCCTGGCAGGGAGCATGGCTCCAGCCGAGAGCCCAAGCCCGGCCTCGAGAACGCTCTCGACATCGATGTCGGAGTCGCTACTGTCGTCGTCAAGAATGGTGTCATCCAATCTACGACGACGAGCTTCGGGGGCAGGAGGATCCTTCTTGTCTTTTTTTTGTATGCATGGATGGTGGTGTGGTTTGTTTGCGTTTGTGATCAGTGGTATTTGTAGTTTGGCGTGCCTGTGCAGTTTCTTTTTGTCTTCGTTGTGGCTGAGGTTGCAAAACGAGGTGTCGGTGTTGTGAGGAAGAATGAGGCTCTGGGTGAGTGTCTGTCACCTCATTTCCTGTGGTTTCTGTGTTTGTTGTGGCGTACTCAGGGATGTATAGGTTTTCGTCTCAGGGACAACAATGCTGGGGAAGCCGTTTCTCTGTAGCATAATAGGGACAATGTTTGCGAATCTTTTTGCGTTGTATTTGGCAGCGATGAGACACGTGTAATATGGCTTGGATTTTTGGGTTTGTGTTCGGTGTGAGGGTGCTTGTTGGGGGTTGTGTGGGCAGAGTTGTCCGAGGGGAAGTCGTGGGTCGTCTGGGTGTACTGGTCTGAGCAGGTCGTGTAGCAGCTGTTGTTGCGTAGGAAGGGACAGTGTTGGTATCTTGGCGGAGCTCAGCTCGTTTTGCCTTAAGTATTTCCTTCCGTTTAGGGCAGGATCCACTAACTGCGACATGCGATCCCTCGCAGTTGCAGCATTTGATGGTTTCAGTGCACCTGGAGAAGAAATGACCGTCGCCGGCGCACCGAGAGCATCTCTGGGGGTGTATACATTGGTGTTTCTTGTGGTGAAATCGGTAGCAGTTAAGGCATTGGTCTATGTGAATAAAACATTCGGGTTCCAAGTTGTAGGTGGGGACCGATGTATTAAACATCATGAGTCCCCGAGAGAGAAGTTTCTGGGCTTCCTCGGGGGATGAGACGCGAATCTTGACGATTCGCGACTCGGGTGGCTTGTAAACGTCGAGAACAGTGACA
>NW_020869698.1:104885-109885 GCF_003789085.1 Penaeus vannamei | reverse complement strand
AGAAAGAGGGGGTAAGGAAGAGTAGGTAGGCTAAGTAGTGGGAAAGGAGGAGGAGCGAGGGAGAAGAGAAAGAGGAAGAGGAAAAGGAGGAGGATGGGGAAAGGAGGAGAAGGAGAAGCAGTAGGGGAATGAGAGGAAAAGGAGGAAGAGGAAGGATGAGGGGAGAAACAAGAGAAGGAAGAGTAGAAATAGGAAAAGCAGGAGAAGGAGGAAGAGGGAATTGAGGGAGGAAGAGGAGGAGGAGGAGAAGGAAAAGAAGGAGGGGAAAGAGAAAAAGATTTAGGGGGACGAAGGAGATGGGAATATGGAGGAAGAGGAAGAGGGAGGAGGAAGAAGGGACACAGGGAAAGGTGCAGTTCGGGCAAGGGAAGGGAAGGCTTGAAAGTAGGGAAAATATCATCACTGTTATCTTTGTCATTGTTATCATTACTATAACCATAATCATCATTTTCATTTTCATCATTGTTATTTGTTATTATTTCCATTATTATTGCTATGTTATTATTATCATTCTCATTATTATTGCTGTTATTATTACTATTATTATTATCATTACTATTATCATCATCATTATTATTGCTGTTGCTGTTTTGTTATTATTATCAAGATCATTACTATCATTATCATTATTACTATCACTGTCATCATTGTTATTATTATTGCTATCATTATTATTATCATCACTATTACAGTTATCCATATTACTATTGGTATTATTACAGTTTTCATTAATGTCACTATTATTTTCATTACTGTTATTATCATCATCATTATTGTGATTATCATTACTAATATCATCATTATAATTATTATCATTATTGTTATTAATATTAAAATCATTATTATTATTAATATCATTATGAATATTATCCCTTTTGTTTACATGTTACTGTGTCCGTGCTTATATTGATTATTAACACTATCATAATTATTATTACCTTTATTATTATCATTATCATCACCATCATCATTATTACTATAACCACCATTATCTTTATCAGTATTACTATTATCATCATTATTATTACTATAATTATTCTTCTCATCATTCCTGTCCTTATTATTATTTTAATAATTAATCTTATCATTATCATTATTCTTATCATTATTGCTATTATCATTATTATTATAATCATTATATTTTAAAAAATTATCATTATTATTAGCATCAACATTATCATCAGTGTTTTTCTTATTATCAGAATGATAATAATTGTTATTATCACTCTTGTCATTACTATTATCATCATTACTTAGTGTTACAATTAACATTACTTTTATTATTCTTGTTAATTTTAGTATTAGTTTTACTAATACTATTATTAACGTTATTGTCATTTTTATAATTAATTTTATCTTCCATTATATTTTCTGTATCATTATTAATAAGATTATTGTCGTCTTTATAATCATTATTATCATCAATATATTTATTATTATAATTTCTATCGTTATATTCAGTATTATCATTAATAACGATATCATTATTATCAATAAAATAGCATCACTGTTATTGTTATATCTATTAACTTTTTATTATTATTATTATCTTTAGTATCATAATCATTATCCTTTTTATTACTGTTGTCATCCTTATCATTATTATTATTATAATTATCAATGTTTTTATTCCTGTTATTACCATTATCATTATTATTATCATGATTTTCATTCCTATTATTACTATCATCATCATCATTATTTTACTAATATTATCCTCATCTGCCTCATAATAACTTTGTTTATGATAAATATCATTATCATCGTCATTTTTCTTTTCCTATCTCTTTTTCTCTCACTCATTCACTTACTCACTCACTCTCACTCTCTGACGCATGCATTCTCTCTCTCTCTCTCTCTCTCTCTCTCTTCTCTTCTTTCTCTCTCTCTCTTCTCTTCTCTCTCTCTCTCTCTTTCTCCTCTCTCTCTCTCACGCAATCTCTCTCTAACTCTAGAAACATGTAGCCATCAATCTATCACGTCGTCCACCTTTCACCCACACACAATCCCCTTCCCCGTACACATATTATTCCCTCCGCCTTTTTTACCAGCAAGCGTACAAAATGTTTTTCCATTTTCCGTCGTCAGTCGAGGATTACGCTACAAAGTTCGCACAAAAGAGGACCCATGACAACGACTAACGGGGGAGCTGGTTATCTTTATTTGGGTGAATTGTGCGTGTGTGGGTGTGCATTGCAGGTTTATCTCTATCCATTTATAAATACAGATAGACCAGGAGAGGGAGGGAGAGGGAGGGAGGAGGGAGAGGAGAGGAGGAGGAGGAGAGGAGGGAGAGGGAGAGGAGAGGGAGAGGAGAGAGAGGAGAGAGAGAGGAGAGAGAGAGAGAAGAGAGAGAGAGAGAGAGAGAGAGAGAGAGAGAGAGAGAGAGAGAGAGAGAGAAATGGAAGAGAGTAGGGAAAGAGAGTGAGTCAAGGTCATGCTCTTCAACTATTACGAACAGTTCGTGGGGCATGGTTCGCTTTCCCTGCCAGCTAAAGGGCATGGCGGGCACTGGCTGGATCTAGTGGAGGACCGAATCGCACAGGCCATGTGCCGCAAGGGCGGCGAGAAAGAGAAAGACCTCTCTAGTCTCACTCCTTGTCTTGTCCCCTACCTGACACGTTCAGTTTACCACTGCTGTTCTCAGTGCATGACGGGGTGCGATGTTTTGTGTGGAAAAGAAGTGAGTACTGACACGATGGAGTCAAATCACAACCTTTATGGAAAATCGTAAGAACGTCAGTCAACGAATATTAACACAGCATATGGAATATGCCTACATAATTTCGCCCACAGATATCCTTGAGACCGTTATTATAGCATTTTGAAACTCCAAACAACTAGATACATTGTTTGAAGAAGCACGGTCATCGCAAATTGTGATTTTTCTTTATCTCACAGAAAAAGTCAACTTGATATACAGGCATGGCCTTTGCTTAGAAGCGGGACATTATTAACGAAAAAAAGAACGTGACTACTCTGAGACTCCTATTGTTTATTACCACCTTTCTTTGCTTCCCAAGGCCTTGGAAACTTTCATTTGTATTCATCATCAGATTCATCCAAGCATTTCTTTTGCTTTTTATTTCCAATGTTTTTTTTTTTTTTTTTTTTTTTTTCTATGGAATGTGCTATGTGGCTTGATGTTTTCATCTTACCGCATCATGTGAGCTCCTTGTCCTCAGTCTCACACAACACGAGAATTCCGGTGGTCACAGGCATTTACTTGTCTTAATGCTTGTAATATGTTAATAAATCATGACAGCCTATCTTTGGTTATTGTAAAGTGAAAAGTTACATCACTGCGGTATAGAATGATTTTAAAGATATCAATCACACTGAAGTCAATGCCACAGTATGTAACTCGGATATGTAAGATTTGTATTGAGAATATCTCAATACAAATAAGAAATTATTACCTGAAAGTTTAGGACCATCATACTTTAAAATTTCATTTGGTTTAACAGTAGCTGTCACGTGTAATAACTTTTATCTCCATTTATTTTTTCCCCTAAGCCACGAAACTAGTCCATTTGACTTTTTCGGTCCTTGCTCCTGCATCTCCATCACTTTTTTTTTTGTTTCATTTCCTAATTTCAGATTTGTCCACTTTGGTTCATTAATAATTTCATTTATAATTTTTGGTTAGCAAGGCAGTGGCAAGTTTCTCAGGAAGCAGGAGTGGGGTAATCAAGCGTCCCTTCCGTCTCCCAGCTTTGAGGTCACCCTTGGGGAAGATGTAGTACCTGTTTGCTTCCTAAGTTAGGGTTGAATGCAAATGAAAAATCAAGCGAACGATACTGAGAAAATAAAAACTTTACGTTCGTTTGCCATAAGGTTAAGAATTAATCAAAAGGGTTGTCTATTTTTTCTATCCTATTCGATGCAGAATTATCAAATTTGTCTATGAATCGGTTGAGGTTTTAGAACAGGTATGGAAGTGTCACGTGTGTAAAGACTGTCTTTAAAAATACAATGCAAATTTACAAATATTTGAAGATAATTATGCATTGAACACGACTGAAAAAACTCGGAAGGCCCTTTTGATTGTCAAACGCTAATTTAGCCGTTTCTTATATTTTACAGCTATTTTTCACAAACGTAAGGACTGTCTTTAATATTGTCCTTTCACATACGGTCTATCTTAAATTTGTTTTTATGTACATTTTCCTCTGTTAAACATTATTCCACTTTGGAAATAATAAGAACAGATCGAGATCACTTATGATGAATTATCGAACGTTAATTAAACAGTCCCTTACGTGTTTATTCCTGAATAAAAAAAAAAAAAAAAAAAAAAGCGTCGCCAGCCTTTGCAACTGATGCAATGGCAATAAACGCAGGCATGCCACGTCACATGTACAGGGTTTCTTTATAGGTTTGACATATCGGCGAATTTATGTCACAGGGGTGAAAATGGTTATTGCAACGATTCTCACTGCAGGAGCAAGTGTCTTTCAAAGAGTATATTGATATTCATTTGTTTTTGAATTGTAGATTCATTATTTAGAGTATTTGCAATGTACAATCAACTCGCCACTGTGGAAATGACTGGATGTCCCAATATTTTCTTGATATAGTCCTCAAATATTTTTGGTTCGTAACTATAAGTGCAATTTGTTATTTCGCTAATGAATGTTTATTAACCTAACAGTTTTCCACTGACCCTGAAGCAGTGGCCATTTCTGAAATTTTAAATTAAACTATATATCAAACGTTTGTGACCATGGTTGAAATTACAGTTGGAAATTTAAAATGGGATAAACACGTTCAGTATATACCCAACAGACTATTTGCAATAAATTAAGATAAAAATGAAATGACTGGGCAATGCTGTGTATCTAATACTCACTTTCGCGCAAAGCTCTCATTTCCACGGTGTTTACTGTGCAATGGTTGTTCATTCTCACCTTGGATTGATGAGGAAATTGCCTAATCACCTCTTGTTTTACTAGTTTATCATTAACTATTCATGAACGGTCTGTGGCAAAATTACACTA
>NW_020869698.1:84885-89885 GCF_003789085.1 Penaeus vannamei | reverse complement strand
CTCATTCTCTCCTCTCGCTCATTCTATTCTATTCTCTCATTCTCGCCTCGTTCTCTCGTTCTCTCGCTCATTCTCTCATTCTCTCGTTCTCTCGCTCATTCTCTCGGTCCTCTCGCTCATTCATTCTCTCGTTCTCTCTCATTCTCTCGTTCTCTCGCTCATTCTCTCGTTCTCTCGATTCTCATTCTCTCGTTCTCTCGCTCATCTCTCGTTCTCTCGCTCATTCTCATTCTCTCCTCTCGCTCATTCTCTCCTCGTTCTATTCTCTCCTCGTTCTCTCATTCTCTCCTCGTTCTCTCGCTCATTCTCTATCTCTCTCGTTCTCTCGCTCATTCTCTCCTCGTTCTCTCGCTCATTCTCTCCTCGCTCATTCTCTCGCTCTCGCTCATTCTCTCCTCGTTCTCTCGGTTCTCTCGCTCATTCTCTCCTCGTTCTCATTCTCTCATATTCTCTCCTCGTTCTCTCGCTCATTAAAAAGGACTCTAGAGAAGGAAAAGCAACACCCTAAATAGATTCTCTTCAACATTTTTTTTATTTCAAGAGGAGTGAACGGGACCCCTGATCTCACTTGGTCCCTAAGCCTCTCCTGCCTCACGGGAGATAATTCGGGCTCCTCTATACGGATTGGTACCTGGCATTAAGCCGGGAGTATACCTTACAACACAGATATAAATTTTGGTGGCAGCGGCGGGAGGTTTGCTGTCTTGCTAGAGTCCTTCCAGCAATTACGTCCAGCACATTTAGCTACTTTCCGTTAGGTTATGTCAACCTTGTTTGTAGCCTCTTAAGAGGACTTTTGGAGAGCCTTGTTTTATGAATATTGTGCATCTGTAGTGTTCAAGAGCGGCACCCATTTATTTCAGCTTAATCATATCTCTTGCAGAGATAGTTACATGAACTAATGCCCGCTCGCCCAGCTAGTAGTGACCTTGGCTCTCGTTAGGCATAGGGACACTGTATATATTTCCCATGTCCATGTTCTAATGCCTTACAGTTTAACAGATAAACTGTGTTCAACAACTGTGTGTTTCAGAGTTACTGAATGACTTTGTTCAATGTATCTGTCTGTGTTTTGTATTACCTTGTGTTAAATACCATGTGTTAAGCACCATGTGTTAAGCGCCCTGTGTTAAGCGCCCTGTGTCAAGTGCGTGTTTTGTATTACCTTGTGTTAAGTGCCCTGTGTTAAGTGCCCGTGTTAAGTGCGTGTTTTGTATTACCTTGTGTTAAGTGCCCGTGTTAAGTGCGTGTTTGTATTACCTTGTGTTAAGTTGCCCCGTGTTGTTGCCCGTGTTCCCCGTGTTCGGTGTTGCCCCGTGTTCGGTGTTGCCCCGTGTTCGGTGTTGCCCCGTGTTCGGTGTTGCCCCGTGTTAGTATAGTGTCATTTGTGTTCAGTGTGATTGGCATATCATGCCCATTGTCTAGGCCATGCCCGGAAAGCAAGAGAGACTTACTCGGAGTAAGAAAGCCCAGTCATTGAGTCAGCCCAGTTCGCGTGCTTCGTCACCAGTGCCAGGACCCTCTGCAGAACAACCTCCAGTCGTTGTTCACGGGTCAAACCCTGAAGTAAGGCAAGCCGTGCTAGTGATGGACCGTGAGATGACTCTGTTTACGGAAATCCTGGAGAAGATCGAGGCCTTATCTAGGGACTTGAAGGATGTGAAGGCGCAGACCCACCAGTTCGCCGAGCGGCTTGCTAGGCAAGAAGAGGCATCGGGTCAGCAGGTGGAAGTGACCAGTCAGCAGGCAGAAGTGACCAGTCAGCAGGAGGGAGTGCCTAACCAAAATGTAATGGCTGGTCAGCCCAACCCAGGGGAAGCTCTGAATCTCAGTCCAAGACCTCCTCGGGAAGAGCAAGGTAGAGATGGACAGATTGCCAGGCTACGACGACAGCTTGAAGAAAAGGAAAGGGAGCTTGAGGAAGAAAGGAGGAGGAATCAGGCAAGATCCTCCCAGTTACCAGCACCTCAGCTTTCTAGGCGAGAACATGGGACATACCGTGATCTACCCCAACCTCTTCCACGTAGCCGACCACCTACGCCAGAACGTGTACCACGAGAACATGTTTCAGGTAATGCGAGTGCTCCTCCATTTTGCCAACCTCCATTTGGGAGATCCACCTTGCCCCTGGGGACAGCCCAAAATGTGTCCTATGTCCTCGCGCGGGAATCCATCCCTCACTTCAAGGGGGATACGTCAGCATCAAACCCTTTGAAGAAAAACCAAGAGATTGAAGGCTGGGTACGCTCCATAGAAAACTTGGTAAAACCACCAACAAGTGAAGCCTTCATTCAAGCTGCGCGTGCAAATTGCCGAGGCCCAGCAGACCTCATAATCAATTCTCCACTCTTTGATTACATGCAAGACTGGGACACCTTCAAAACAGCATTACGGACCAAGTTTCGAGGAACTTATACAGCAGCCGATTTTTACAAGGTCCTCTATGAGAACAAAATGAGTGCAGGACAGGCTCCCATGGACTTCTACCAACAGCTGGAGGGTTCGGTTACCAAGGATACCGGGACCATAAGGAAGCCATAGGTGACCCCTCAGAGCTGATACGTCGTGTATTCCTGTCTGGGATTCCACCTTGGCTCAGGGATTTCCTTGCCCTAAAGGAAGACTGCCCACCCTCAAGACTTGCCGAGGCTGCAAAGAGTCTGGAATTCCCGAAATGGTATAAGGCATAGGGAATCGACTACACGCCACCAGTCTCCGAATGACTTGCCTGTGGGTGACCATTTGGAGAGACGTCACTACCCAGACCGTCCACCTCGCAACCGTGACTTGTACTCCTGTCCTGTTTCAACTGAGCAAGATGAGGTTATGCCATCACACCCTGCTCCAACCCAATGGTGCAACTTCCATCACAGCCACCACCACCGAACTTCAGATTGTCGTGCAGCAGCAGCAGCCGCAATGAGAGCCACAACCACCAGAAGCTTGACTTGTTTTCGTTGGGATTGGACATTTAGCCCGGGAATGTCCCTTTCAGATTGGCCAGAATGGTAGAGCTCCCAGCCCAACTGGCAGCATTGCAGCAGGGAGCAGGAACTACAACCAGCACACAGACGGAGTCAATGATCAGCGTGGTGAGTGCAATGGGTTCTACGGGAAGACTCTCGTGGAACTCAGTGTTAATGGCAGGACAACATTATGTTTCATCGACACCGGATCTGAAGCCACCCTTGTTAAATCTTCTGCTGCCATCCTGATGGATACCAGTCATAGACCTCGAAGCAGAAGTTCCTCAAAGATACTTCGAGGGGTGACAGGCCAGCCTCTTCATGTTACCTCGGAGCTGACCCTTCCTTTCCACCTGGATGATGACCTTACCGTCTCTCACCAAGTTGCCGAAGCTGACATCTCCTTTCCAGGCGACATTCTCATAGGAATGGATCTTCTTCGACGACTTGACTTCGCTCTTTCTCACTGTGCCACCACAATAAGGCTGTCCTTGTTCTCGAGGGGAGGAGCTTTGCAGTCGTGTACACCGACCACCAGTCCCTTGGAGTCTGTCCTGTCACAAGCACCGACATCCTGCCAACAACACAGAAGGTTGCCAGTGTAGGTGCTGATATAACAAGGAAAAGGTTCCACTCATTGATCAGGGACAGAAGCCTCGAGTGGAAGCTGCAGTGCACCTCATCCAGCGTACAGAGATCCCACCCCACTCTGGCTGTTTCCTGCATGGTTGTGTTGCGCGTACTGGTCCTACCATGGTGACATCCTGGTGACTCCAGCAGTTGCAGAGGCCCTCAACTTACCATACTCCATCACCACAGTCAAGGAACGACAATGTCAGGTGTGGGCTGTGAATCCTTCTTCTCGGCCACTCATCCTCCACAATGGAACTCGCCTAGGCACGGCAGAATACATAGAAGCTGTATACGCCACCGACTCATCAGACCTACCACCTCAAGACCCACCTGTGGAACCTGCTGCCAGGACCAGCAATAATGCCTTTGAGGAAGGCTCTCAAGGGGGCGACATGCTTGAGGACGTAGAGTTTGAGTGGGAAGATGATGACTTTGACAGCTTTTATGGAGTACAGGACTTTGGTTGCAGTGACTTGGACATTCTCGATGCTGAATTACCACCCTCATCCGCTCTTGCTACAATTGAAGCTGCAGAATCCTTAGGATCTAAGGCATTTGGAGACAACAGCGACCACCTTTCCTTGAACCTTGCCCATCTGGAAGAAGACCAACGCCTTGAGCTCACAGGCTTGCTCAGTCGTTACAAGGATCTTTTTGATGGTGATGAAGGGACAGTTGGCTTAGTGCCTGGCATCAAGCACAAGATTGAGACTGGTGATGCCAACCCAGTCTGCAATCGACAATGGAGGCTGCCTCAGTCGACACGCCAGACCATCAAGGAGCAGTGTGACTCCATGCTCCATGCTGGTGTAATTGAGCCATCAACATCGCCCTGGCTAAGCCCGGTAGTCCTCGTAAAGAAGAAGGGGGTACACTGCGCTTCTGTGTCGACTATCGCGGACTCAACGCAGTAACCAAACGGGACGCCTACCCACTGCCCCATATTAGTGAGATGATCGACGAGCTGGGCCAATGAACATTTTCACTACCCTGGATGCTAGGGCGGCCTACTGGAGCGTCGAAGTAGAGGAGTCAGACAGACCAAAGACTGCCTTCTCTGACGGCTACCGCCTCTTTCAGTTCAGGAGACTCCCCTTTGGATTGTCCACGCACCAACAACGTTCCAGCGAACAATGAACCTTGTCCTATCTTCTGTGCTGGGGCGTCATACACTTGCATACCTTGATGATAATAGTATACAGCCGAAGCTTCTCTCAACCCTCAAAGATCTTGATGAGACACTGCAGCTCCTAACTATGGCGGGTCTGAAGCTGAACCTCCAAAAGTGCCAATTTGCAGCTACCACCATAGACTTTTTGGGCTTTACCATCTCCCCAGAGGGTGTGTCGCCCAACCGTGAGAAAGTGGTAGCCATCTCCAAGACGCCACCACCCCGCACTG
>NW_020869698.1:77385-79885 GCF_003789085.1 Penaeus vannamei | reverse complement strand
TTGTCTTTTTTTTTTTTTTTTTTTTTTTTTTTTTTTTTTTTTTTTTGGTCATGCATAATTTGTACGCCTCGTTTCTTCTGATTCTCCGTCTTTCTCTCTTAAATCTCTTGTCTGTCTGTTATTATCTCTATTTATACATGTAGATATATGTATAGATAAATATAAGAATATACATATGTATGTGTATATTTACACACACACACACACACACATACACATATACATACACATACACATACACACACACATACACATACACGTACACACACACACATATATATATACATACATATATATATATATATATATATATATATATATATATATATATATGTATATCTGGAGTTAATGGGAGCTTCGGGGGAGGTTAACCTTGCCAGTCCTCCTCTTCCCAGATAAAACCCATCGGCAGTGCAAAATGTAAATAGAAGTGCTGGGAGGAGAGGAAATACCCGTTCCACCCAGCAAGAGGTGGGCTGCGGGCCCTGTGGGGAGGAGGACTGCTGGGGCACAGGATGGGAACGGGAACTACTTGTCCCACCTGCGTTCTGGCAGCCCTCAGCCCGGAGTGAAGCTTGTGGGGGAAAGCCCTAAGGAACCCCACAGGTGGATGATGGCTCCCGCATCCCGCTACCATCTTATATATGAGGTAGCGTAAGTGGGAGTGGCAGTGGTGGCGTCCACCCAAAGTGACTGCCCGAGACTAAACCTAAGGCATTAGATCAGGGTGGGGGCTTGGAACGTCTGTTCTTTGCGTCAGGATGATTGGAGTCCACCATCAAAAACGATCTCGCTCAACTCCGTAAGGACTTCTCAGATGTGCTGATGAGAACTACTAACCTTCAGAATGGTGGACAACATGAAATGAAAGGAGCACCTATGACAATCCATCTGAAATCTGATGCACAGCCTTTTGCTCTCTACACTCCCCGTGTTATTCCACTTGCCTCTCATGATGACGTAAAGAAGGAACTCGATACCATGGTATCACAGAACATTCTTGAGCCTGTAGGAGATGAACTTTGTGAATGGTGCCATCCTTTGGTAGTCATCCCCAAATAAATGGGTGGTGTTTGACAATAGACTTGTCAAGACTCAACAAACAAATATGTACAGCACACCCATCACCTACTTTGTATGATGCAGTTCGTCAGATTACTCAGGGGGCTTGTTTTTTTTTCAACTCTTGACGCGACAATGGGCTACTGGCAAATCCCTTTGTCTCAAAATGTGCAACATACCACATTCATCATGCCATGGGGATGTTATGGTTTCAAGAGAAGCCCCATGGGATTCATCACCTCTGGGTGATGAATTCTGTCGCTGCAGAGATATTGCACTCTCAGGCATTGACAATTGTGTCAAAGTGATTGATGATGTTTTAGTATGGGATACAGATTATGCACAGCCCCTTCAACGACTTTGTTAAATCTTGGATAGATGTAGACAACATGGGATTACAATCAATGCTTATAAATTTATCTTTGCTGCACCTGAAGTACAATATTGCGTAACCGTAGACAGCAACAAAGTCAAAGCCATAGCAGAGTTTCCAATGCCAAGTAATATAACAGACCTTTGTTCTTTAATGGGTCTAGCAAATCAGTTAGGAGACCACATCTTCCCTAACCACCTAACACACACTGCAACCCCTTATGAGCCCCAGAAACCAGTTAATTTGGACTTCAGTGCATCAAGAATCCTTAGAACAGTTAGCTCGGCATTCTCAAGGAATACCGAGATTCCTTTGCTGGACCCACCCATCAGTGAGGATCCACTCTCCCTAACTGGGACAATCTCCAAGCTGAAGAGTGGTAAAGCAGCAGGTATATGTGTGAGGTTGGAAGCCTCCTCCTGCCTACAGCCGACATCCTGCACCCAGCTCCTATATCCTCTCCCCATCTCATGCATCCTCACCCTGTCTCTCACGCATCCTCACCCCCTGATTCTCACATACCTGAGGTTTTCCTTACTCTCCTCGCCCAAGTTTCCTAAGTCCTCCCCTTCCTTGACCTTTTCCTACAGTTCCAACACGATGACCCACCACTGCCGTCTGATTCTACACACATATCTGCATATGCACTCGGGGAGAGACATCTACATGGCTGATGGTATGGTATCAGCATGCCTTCCGTTAGCTTTATTGTTACTGATTTTATGATTATTCTAGTTTTATAGTTTGTTCTGTTCGTTTTTTTTTTTTTTGTTCTTAGCACCACTGAGGCTTGCACTACTCTATATAGCACACAGCTCATGCCCTATGCAGTCATTGAAAATATTTGATTTTGTATGTCACTATTTTTTTAGTTGATTTTGTATAGATTGTCAGCTGCATAACCTTAGATTTTTGCGTAATCATTTTTATCGAATCTTTCAATTTTATTATTTTAATTACTAACAGGCAACCCTTTGTTTACATGTTTGTTTTTATCAGCCGTTCCTTTAGCCTTTCGCTGCGACCGCTTTTGTCTCGCATTTGATTTATGCAGCTGGCTTCCAC
>NW_020869698.1:64885-67385 GCF_003789085.1 Penaeus vannamei | reverse complement strand
AGCTGCCGCCCCCCAACCCCCGCCGAGGAAACAAAACCTCCACCACGTATTCACGGCAGGATAGAGCGCACACGAACTAGATGCGGAGCCGAAAACCTACAATAACCTAGGATTTTTAAGGTACTAACCTGATTGATTAATGCCACTAATTAATAGGGAGGGTGCTCCTTTGCCGCAGAATGTGAAGAAGGCAGGGTGCGTCCGGCAGGTCTTTTCTTTTTCAGATCCAGGCGTGCTGGCTGCCCGCACCTGCCGCAGGCTTTCTCCCGATGGAGGAGGTCGTGGCGGAAGCACATCTCTAGGATTTTTTCCTGGCTAGTTGCAATTTCGCGCAGAAAATCCGTCTCCGAATACGAGCACCCTCCACACTCGGCAATCGCGGCGGCTATGACTGACTTCTGAACGCGACGGTTTTTTCGGTTAGGAATACGAATGTCGTTATTCCAGAGGAAGGGAAAATCGACCTTGAGGCCATCGGTGTAACATCGAAAGAGGCGCAAAACCCGCCGACGAGGGCGGGCCACCCTGTTCATCCTGATTATACTACAATCGTCTCTATATACAATGCTGACTATAATAAGGTTAATATGCTGATTCAGTGAGAATCTTACGAGGTAAATGTAATACGTCCGCCGCTCCGACATCGACGATGATTGTGTAACGCTCTAGCCTGCCGGGAATACGTGGTGGTTTTGTTTCCTTGGCGGGGGTTGGGGGGCGGCAGCCC
This sequence comes from Penaeus vannamei, assembly GCF_003789085.1. Classification (NCBI taxonomy): domain Eukaryota; kingdom Metazoa; phylum Arthropoda; class Malacostraca; order Decapoda; family Penaeidae; genus Penaeus; species Penaeus vannamei. Next base: position 66,658 of record NW_020869698.1, on the reverse strand, counting down.
CCTCCAGGGGGGTCGCAGGGGGCACAGCCCCCTGCAATGGAAAGTTATGTGAATAACCATGGTTATTTTCACTGTGCGTTATAAATTAGTGCTATTTAACCCCGCATTTTCCCTGGAACATTCCATGCCCTCCCCTGCTATCGGGCCCAAGTTTGTCGCTAACGGGGGGTTTCAATTGCAAATAAAAACTATATATTTGCAATGTGGAGAGTGAGAGGAATCCAACGATACCAAAATCGTCGATATCGGTTATGCGGACGTAATATAGAAAATTACCATATATATATATTTATATATATATATATATATATATATATATATATATATATATATATATATATATATATATATATATATATATATGCCTGCTGTCACTACACATGGAATGAGAGTTGTCTCTGAACTTGATGTTCGTGTGTATCGCCCTGGATTCCCTCTGACTGTGGCGACGCCGGAGCACCAAGGAAAGGCTGATGACATGGCAGCTAGGACAATCCTGGGCGGGTTTTGGTTTAGTCACAAAGGTGTATCTTATACTAGCCAGTGCTACCCAGCGACGCTTTTTTTTATAACTGGATATTTAATACGAGGCTGTCACTTGATTTTTTATGATCTATTTACATCTTTACATTTGCGCATTTCCAATTGTTTACCAGTGGCGCTTTCACACACGCAAAGAGTCAAAGGACACACATAAGATTGTTGGAGAAAGTGAGTCTCCTGACGGGGAAGTGACCGGGCCCCTTCTCTCCGGCCGCGACCCGCCCTTCGCTGCCCGGGGATCGTTCGGGCTTCCTCTCAGCCGAATATTTTACCCGGGAGGAAAGGCAGGCACTTGGAGCGTCTCACTTGCTCTGATCTTGGTGAATCCTGTTAGTAATAAGTATGAATAATGATAATGATTGTAGTAGTAATGGTAGTAGTGGTACTGTAGTAGTAACCATGATGATGATAACAATATTCTTATCAATAACAATATTATAACAATATGATAACAATATTAGCAACAATGATATAACAATAACAATAATAATAATAACGATAATGATAATTATGATGATAATAATGGTAATAATAATAATAATAATAATAATAATAATAATAATAATAATAATAATAGTAATAATAATATTTGTATTAATAAAAAAAGTAAAAAATATTATTATAAAATAATAATGAAAATAACGATAATGATAGTAATGACAATAATAATAATGATAATAATGGATGAAGAGTCATGATATACATCTATTCATATATGTGTGTAATGTACATGGCTGAAGAAAAGGAGAATAAAGAGAGGAATAATATGAATAAGGGAAAGGAAGAAAAATCATAGGATATATAAGGACATAGAAAGCAATTAGAGTAGCTAGAAGAAAATGTATAAGAAAACTAAGAAAAAATAAAGCAATATATTGAAAGAAAGAGAGAGAGAGAGAGAGAGAGAGAGAGAGAGAGAGAGAGAGAGAGAGAGAGAGAGAGAGAGAGAGAGAGAGAGAGAGAGAGAGAGAGAGAGAGAGAGAGAGAGAGAGAGAGAGAGAAAGAGAGAGAGAGAGGAGAGAGAGAGAGAGAGAGAGAGAGAGAGAGAGAGAGAGAGAGAGAGAGAGAGAGAGAGATGAGGGAAGCGGGAAAAAGAGAGACAAAGACAGAGGCAGAGAGAAAAAGAGCAGAGAGATATGAATAAAAACACGAACATAAACAGAAATCGCTATTTAAATCGCTGCTACAAAGAAAAAAAATAATTATAGTGATAACTAAATAATTATGTGA
>NW_020869698.1:52867-64785 GCF_003789085.1 Penaeus vannamei | reverse complement strand
AAGGGAGAGGGAAGGGAGAAGGGGAGAGAGAGGGAGGAAGAAGGGAGAGCGGGGAGGGAAAGGGGAGGGAAGGGAAGGGGGAAGGAAGAGAAAAGCGAGGAGGGCGAGCGTGCATGAGGTATATTGAAGATGAATTTTGCGATCACTGCAGGGCAATAGTTGTAATGACGTAAATTCTAAAGGTGAAAACATTCGAGAACTTTGTTATGTGAACTTATTTTTTTTTCATGGTAGAAGTGAAGAGCTTTTTCTCCCCGGTCTGCGTATCTCTTTCTCTCTCTTCCCCTCTCTCTTCTTCCCTCTCTCTTCCTCTCTCTCTCTCTCTCTCTCTCTCTCCTCTCTCTCCCTCCCTCCCTCCTCCCTCTCTCTCTCTCTCTCTCGTCTTCTCTCTCTCTCTCTCTCTCTCTCTCTCTCTCTCTCTCTTTCTTCTCTCTCTTCTCTCTCTCTCTTCTCTCTCTCTTCTCTCTCTCTCTTTCTCTCTCTCTCTCTCTCTTCTCTCTCTCTCTCTCTCTCTCCTCTCTCTCTCTCTCTCTCTCTCTCCTCTCTCTCTCTCCTCTTCTCTCTCTCTCTCTCTCTCTCTCTCACATCGTTTTCCATCCCTTACACAATTTCACGGGGGCGCAGTGTACCTCTGTCACCGCAGTTATGCAAATTACAAAATCTAAAATTCATTAGTTGATCACTGAAGTTCTTTTCAAGGCGTATTTCAGCGGGTTGTTTGATTAACATTTTATTGCTCCCATTTTCCTCCACAGCGGTTTAATTGTTTATGTTTAGAGAGATTTTTGTTCTCTTTTTTGTTTTTTTGTTTCTTGTTTTTTTTAGGTTTTTAGTTGTTTTTGTTTTTGTTTCTCTTTTCTTGCTTTTGTTTCTGTTTTTTAGGTTTTGTTGTTTTTTTTTTTTTATATGTTTGGGGTTATTTTATTTCTTGTTTAGTGTTATATTGTAGATGTTATTAAAACTGAGTTACTGATTTAGAATAGGCATTCGTTATGTACTATTTCTTTTATTTTATTTCACTGCTGTAAACATTCGTGATATAATAGTAATCAATTCAGTACCATAAATATTCATTATACATTATCATTTTATTACTATTGTAAGCATTCATCATACATAATCAATTTATTACACTATGATAAGCATCATTATTATCATCATTTTTGTATATATTATTCCCGGAAGTTATTATGTAAATGACATTCTTTCATGTTTTTTTTTTCCTTTTTTTTGGGGGGAGGGGTGGGGGGGGTTGTCATTTGGCGAACTTTAGATATTATAAGGGATGAAAAAGAGTAGAAACCATAGTTGTTGTTGTTTTATTTTTCTTCTTCTCTCTTTGGAAATTATAAATTATAAAACTTTTATGATTTATAACATCTGGAAATTATGAATGATAATTTTTTTTTTCTTTAGTGTCTCCCCCCCCCCTTCCATCCTCTACCTCCCTCCGTCATCTATGTTGTATCATTCTTTCTTTTTTTTTGTCTTTTTCTTTGTCTGTTTCTCTTGTTTATCATGTTTTCCCTCTTATTTGCTCTCCGTTAGTTTTTTTCTCGTTTTGTTATTTTTCTTTATCTAGTTTCATACATAACTCTTAATTTCTTTTATTCTCTTTCTTATTCTAATTTATTACTTTTTTCTTTTTCTTTATCATCCTTATCTTCTCTTACTCTTAATCTCCTTCTTTTAATTATCTTTCTCTTTATTTCTCCGTTTTTTTTAAGTTTCTCCGTTATTTCTTTTATCTCTCTTTTATTCCGTTCCTTTTTTCTCTTAATCTTTTTTTAAGCCCACACACACACACACATACAAACAGATGTGTATACATACATACATATACATATATGTATATATATATATATATATTGTGGAGTGTATTAATTACCGAGAGGGCGCGGCACTCCAGTTGGCACTCTTCCTGCGACACCTGTGCGCACTTGTCACCTGCGCGTGACTTCTATGGTTCCCCCTAAGCCCGTTTTCTTTCCCCTCGTTATGTTTACATTAATGTTGCAGTTGTTGGTTTTACGGATCCCACTTTTAGTTTAGTATTTTAGGTTGCGTTTTTATTTTATTTTAAATTCTAAACCCAGTTGTGAACCCTCGAATTAAGTAATCTATATTTCTGATTGAGACGTGACGTTGCATTATTATTTTTTTTATCTATATTTCAGTTTTAATCTTTTACTTCCCCTGAAGATATTTTTTTTTACAGTTTTATTTAGTTTTTATACATTTTAGAAGACCTAAAGTCTTGATTTGACACTCTTATAATTTAGTCGAGGATCTATCACTCCCATGACGTATTTTTTTTTTTCATTTTTAGCAAGTGTGTTCTTATTTTCTTAATCCATTTTACTGTTTTGGTATAAGGTATTGTTTATTATTTTAATTACTTTTCATGTTTTATATAATCTCTTAGGTTTTAATTTTTACTGCTTCATCATTTGAATGTTTTATCGATTATTCCTAATCTTTCTTATTTCTGCAATTGGTAAGCTTTTAACATAAATTTTATTAATCATTTGTTTTTATGAATCATGTTGTCATCATTGTGTGTTTTATCTGTATTTATTATTATAAATGTATAAAAATGTTTCGTTGTTCCGTGACGTCACGGGTCCTGGAACCTCCAGGACCTTGAACCAATAAACAGTGTCAACTTGGACTTTGTCGCGTTTCATCTCCCTCTCGGCAGCAGGAAAATCTCAGGTTGTACTGACCCCCGTTGTGTTACTTGCCTAGGTACTATTAAAGCTGGACGTGAAACCTTAATAAGCAGTGATAAAGGCAGATAAGGCGTAAATACAGACGAACCCAGTGATGCTCATTTAACTTTTGTCACGTTTTATTTTTCAAGTTTCCTTTTAATATTTTAACAGTAATGTTGCAGCAAGTGTTGGTGCTCATTTTTGTTTTGTTTTAACGCAATATTTCCTTTTTTTTAATGTCTGCCTTTCATTTTACGTAGGATTTTTTTTTTTTTTACCTACTTTTAATCAACTTTTACTGATTCTACTCTATTCTTACCCTGACTCGTTCTCTTCTCGTCTTCACTTGTTTTCTCACTCATTCTCTCCTCTCCTCTCCTCGTTCTCTCACTCGTTCTCTCACTCGTTCTCAGTTCTCATACTCGTTCTCTATCGTTCTCCTCGTTCTCTCTCGTTCTCCTCGTTCTCCTCACTCGTTCTCTCTCGTTCTCTCGTCTCTCGCTCATTCTCTCGCTCTTCTCTCGTTCTCTTCGTTCTCTCGCTCATTCTCTCCATTCTCTCGCTCATTCTCTCCTCTCTCGTTCTCTCATTCTCTCGTTCTCTCGTTCATTCTCTCGTTCATTCTCTCCTTGTTCTCTCGTTCATTCTCTCCTCGTTCTCTCGTTCATTCTCTCCTCGTTCTCTCGTTCATTCTCTCCTCGTTCTCTCGTTCATTCTCTCCTCGTTCTCTCGTTCATTCTCTCCTCGTTCTCTATTCTCTCATTCTCTCCTCGTTCTCTCGTTCATTCTCTCGTTCTCATTCTCTCCTCGTTCTCATTCTCATTCTCTCCTCGTTCTCTCGCTCATTCTCTCCTCGTTCTCTCGCTCATTCTCTCCTCGTTCTCTCGCTCATTCTCTCCTCGTTCTCTCGCTCATTCTCTCCTCGTTCTCTCGCTCAATTCTCTCCTCGTTCTCATTCTCTCCTCGTTCTCTCGCTCATTCTCTCCTCGTTCTCATTCTCTCCTCGTTCTCTCATTCTCTCCTCGTTCTCTCGCTCATTCTCTCTCGTTCTCATTCTCTATTCTCTCTCTCGTTCTCATTCTCTATTCTCTCCTCGTTCTCTCCTGGTTCTCTCGCTCATTCTCTCGTTCTATTGCGGAAGGACTCTAGAGAAGGAACAGCAACATCCTAAATAGACTCTCTTCAACATATTTTTTTTTTCTATTTTCAAGGGGAGTGAACGGGACCCCTGATCTCACTTGGTCCCTAAGCCTCTCCTGCCTCACGGGAGATAATTCGGGCTCCTCTACATAGATTAGCACCTGGCCCTAGCTAGGTGTATACCTTACAGATACTTATAAATTTTTGGTGGCAGCGGGGAGGTTTGCTGTCCTACTAGTGTCCTTCTCGCAATTACGTCCAGCATAATTAGTTGCTTCCTGCTAGGTTATGTCAACCATGTCTGTAGCCTCTTAAGAGGACTTTGGAGAGCCATGTAGTATTGATCAATGTATATTTGTAGTATTCAAGAGCGGTACCCATCTCTTTCAGCATAATCATCTCTTGCAGAGATAGATGTACATGTACTAATAACCGCTCGCCCAGCTAATGGTTTATGGCTCTCGATAGGTTTAGGGATACTTTCCTGATTTCCATGTAAATGTGATAACTTTGTTCCAGCAGTGTGTATAATCTTCCAAAGTGCATAGTGATTATGTTCAGTTCTTGGTGTATCGTTGAGTAATATACTCTACGGTGACTATTTAATGTAAATATCCCGTGGTGACTTAAGTGTAAAGGCCTAAATGTTTTGATCTATTGTTATGTTCTGATTTTGTTTGTTTTGTGGTGTGTTTGACTTGTGTTCAGTGATAGTGTTTAGTGACTCCCCAACCCCTGTATTCAGTGATACTGGTGTTTTGTGGTCCATAGTGTTCAGTGACTCCCAACCCCTGTGTTCAGTGACTACAGTGACTTGTGTTGATACTGGTGTTTTGTGGTCCATTGTGTTCAGTGACTCCCCAACCCCTGTGTTCAGTGATACTGGTGTTTTTGTGGTCCATAGTGTTCAGTAACTCATCAACCCCCTGTGTTAAGTGTTGTGAGTGTCCTAGCAGTGATCTAGACAATGCCTGGAAAACCCGAAAGAGTGACCCGCAGTAAGCATGCAGGGACGTTGAGCCAGCCCAGTTCCCGTGCTCCCACCTGTGCCAGTACTTCGGTTGAACAGATGCCGGTCATTGTCCCCTGTTCAAACCCCGAAGTAAGACAAGCAGTACGAGCCATGGAGGGCGAGATGACTCTCTTCTCGGAGATCCTCGACAAAATTGGAGCTTTATCCGCTGACATACAAGAAATCAAGTCGCAGACACAAGATTTCGGCGAGCGACTGGCCCGGCAAGAAGAAGCAACACATCAACAAGGGGTGGAAACGGCATCAACTACCCACTCTAGCCCTCAGAGAGCTCTGCCCACTCCTACCCCTGAGCAAGCGCAAGACAGCAGCAGAGATGAGCAGATCGCAACGCTACGACGACTGTTAAAGGAAAAGGAAAGAGAATTAGAAGAGGAAAAGCGGAAAAGTCGGCCGAGAGATGCTGTCCAGATGTATGGCCGCAATGATGCAACCTGTGATCTTCCTCGGCCCCTTCCCCGTAGCCGACCATCTACACCAGAACCTCCAGTCCAGCTGCACATTACCCCAACAATCTAAATGTGCCTGAATTCAGCCGCGCCTTCATATGGGAGACTCGCCTCATCTCAAGGGCCGTCCCAAACTGTCTCCTATGTCCTTGCAAGGGAGACTGTTCCTCACTTTAAGGGGGACACTTCAGCTTCACTGCCCTTAAGAGAAATCAAGAGATTGAGGGCTGGATTCGCTCGATCGAAAATCTTGTGAAGCCTCCAACGAGCGAATCTTTTATTCAAGCAGCACGAGCAAGTTGCCGCGGCCCTGCTGATCTTATCATCAACTCGCCACTCTTTGATTTCATACGTGACTGGGACACATTTAAGGCAGCTCTACGCTCCAAGTTCCGAGGAACCTATACTGCAGCAGACTTTTACAAAGTCCTGTATGAGAACCGTATGGCTGCAGGACAGGCTCCCTTTGATTTTTACCAGCAACTCGAGGGATCTGTCTACCAGGGTTACCGGGACCATAAGGAAGCTATAGGTGATCCCTCAGAGCTTATTAGACGTGTGTTTCTGACTGGGATCCCGCCCTGGCTAAGGGATTTCCTAGCCCTGAAGGAAGATTGCCCGACATCACAGCTTGCTGAGACCGCCCAAAGGATTTGGAATTCCCGGAACGGCATACGGCACAGGGAGTCTACCAGCCGTCACCAGTCTCCAAATGACTTCCCTGGAGATGACAGTGTGGGTCGGCACAATTACCCACCTCGTCCACCTCGAACCCGAGATGCTTATGCATACGCTGTGGCTGCCGAACAAGATGAAGTTGCGTCTCCATATCCTGCTCCTTCCCGGTGGTGCGAGTATCATCGCAGTTCGTACCACAACACTTCAGAATGCCGTGCCACTGCATCAGGCATTAGACCACCACCAAGAAGCCTAACCTGCTTTCGTTGCCAGAGGACCGGCCATCTTGCCAGGGAGTGTCCCTTTCCGACCGGCCAGGATGGCAGAGCTCCAAGCCCCTCTGGCAGTCTCACAGCAGGGAGCCGTTACTACCACCAGTACACAGACGGAACTCCACGAACCAGTGATCAGTGTGGTGAACGCAGCAGGTCCCACGGGACGACCTCTCGTGGGACTCAATGTTAATGGCAGGACCACAATCTGCTTCATTGACACGGGTTCCGAGGCCACCCTTATCAAGTCTTCAGCTGCCATCCTAACTGATGCATGCCGGAAACTTCGAAGCAGAAGCTCTTCAAAGATCCTCAGAGGGGTGACAGGCCAGCCACTGCATGTTACCTCAGAATGGACACTTGCTTTTAACCTAGATGATAACCTCACTGTACCTCATCAAGCTGCTGAAGTCGACACTACCTTCCCAGGTGACATTCTTGTCGGAATGGATCTCCTTCGGAGACTGAACTTCACCCTGTCCCACAGCACAATCACAAACAATGCAGTACTCACACTGGAAGGAAGGGAGTTTTCAGTTGTCTACACTGATCACAAAACACTCGGAATCTGTCCAGTCACCCGCAACAAGACTCTGCCAACAACACGGAAGGTTGCCAGAACCAGTGATGCTGCCATGGGCCAGATCCAGAAACCTCAAGATGCCGCTGCAGTGCACCTTGTCCAGCGAGTGGAGATCCCACCTCACTCAGGCTGTTTCCTGAGTGGCCGTGTCGCACGTATGGGTCCAACAGATGGGGACGTCCTTTTAACTCCAGGAGTGTCGGAGGCCCTCACGATTCCGCACTCTGTCACCACAGTCAAAGAACGCCACTGCCACGTGTGGGCCGTGAATCCCTCGTCTCGGCCACTCATCCTCCACAATGGGACTCGCTTAGGCACAGTGGAGCCTGTAGACACTGTGTACTCCACTCACTCTTCGGAATCACAGCCTCAACCCCCACCTCAAGAACCAGTCGCCAGGACTAGCAACAATCCTGTCGAGGAGGGTTCTTGGGAGGATGATGTACCAGAAGAATATGAGTGGGAAGAGGACGAGTTCGACAACTTCTATGGAGTCCAGGACTTTGGATATGAAGATGACCTAGATGTTTGTGATGCTGAATTGCCACCGTCTCTAGCAATAGCTGCAATTGAGGCTGTAGAGTCATTAGCATCTAAGGCCGAGGGAACCAGGAATGAAGACCTTGCCCCAGACCTCAGCCACTTAGGAGACGCCCAACGCCTAGAACTCACACAGGTACTCAGCCGTTACCAGGAGCTCTTTGATGGTGATGAAGAAACTGTGGGGTTAGTCCCTGGCATCAAGCACAGCATCGATACCGGTGATGCCAAACCCGTCTGCAACCGACAGTGGAGGCTACCACATGCCACTCGTCAAACCATCAAGGAGCAATGTGACTCTATGCTCCGGGCAGGTGTCATAGAGCCTTCTACCTCACCCTGGTTAAGTCCAGTAGTTCTCGTGAAGAAAAAGGGGGGACGCTGCGTTTTTGTGTGGACTACCGTGGACTCAATGCTGTCACCAAACGTGATACCTACCCGCTGCCGCACATAAGTGAAATGATAGATGAGCTGGGGACCATGAACATCTTCACTACCCTGGATGCAAGGGCAGCCTACTGGAGTGTAGAAGTGGAGGAGTTGGACAGGCCAAAGACAGCATTCTCCGATGGCTATCGGCTCTTTCATTTTCGAAGGCTCCCCTTTGGTCTGTCAACTGCTCCGACAACATTCCAACGCACAATGAATCTTGTCCTGTCTTCTGTGCTGGGCCGTCATACGCTTGCCTACCTTGACGATGTGATCGTCTACAGCAGAACCTTCTCGCAGCATCTCAGTGATCTGGACGAGACGTTACAACTCCTTTCCATGGCCGGTCTCAAGCTGAACGTCCAGAAATGCCAGTTTGCAGCTACCACCATCGACTTCTTGGGCTTTACGATTTCCCCAGAAGGTGTTTCACCCAATCAAGAGAAGGTATTGGCTATATCGAAAACCCCATCACCCCGTACTGTGAGAGAAGTTCGTCGCTTCTTGGGTGCCACTGGCTTCTTCAGGAAACACATCCCTGGGTATGCTACCATCGCCTCTCCTTTGCATCTCCTGCTGAAGAAGGGACGAGCATGGACCTGGGGCCATGAACAAGAAGCCGCCTTTAATGCACTGAAGGAAAAGCTTGTATCAGCGCCTGTCCTCCGGCAGCCCGATTTTACCAAAGAATTTGAGCTTCATACAGACGCATCCAACATCGCTTTGGGCGCCTGTTTGATCCAGAGGGATGATCTGCAATCGCCGCATGCTGTTGCATACTACAGCAGAAAGCTCCGTGATGCTGAAACCCGCTACCCTATCATCGACCTGGAGGCTTTGGCAGTTGTGGAAGGTGTTCGAGTGTTCGACTCGTATCTGTATGGGCGGCATTTTACAGTCTACACCGACCACCGACCGTTAGTGTACGTCTTCACCAGAAAAAACCAAGTCTCCTAGAATGACTCGCTTCGCACATGACCTCTCCTTTTACGACTTCAGCATTCGTTATAAGGAAGGGCCTGCCAATTATGTTCCTGATTTGCTGTCCCGCCAAGTTGCGAAGTTAACCATCACTGAGCTCTCCCCTGACAAGCTAGCAGATCAACAAGCGGCCGACCCACAGCTTGCTGACATCCGGCGATACCTTAGGGATGGAACTCTCCCAAAGAAGAAGCTGCCCCTTCCACTGAGTGACTTCGAATTGAAAGATGGAGTGCTCTATCGTCTGAGACACTTGCCAGACCGGATTTGCTACCAGTTGGTGGTGCCTGAGAGCCTCAGGAACTCTGCATTGAAAGCGTCGCATCTGCCCCCACTGGCCTCACATCCAGGAGTACATCGGACGTTCCAGAATGCCCGATCAATGTTTTACTGGCCTAACATGCTAAGAGATGCTCGTCAGTATGTTGGCAGTTGTGTGATATGTCAGCAGTCTCGAGGCAACATGCAGAAGGCCCCCATGGCAGATACACCACTAGCCCAGTTTCCCCTGGAGAGGGTCTCCATGGATATAATGGACTTTGGGCCCAATGTTACAGTTCGTTGGGCTCTTTCAATATTAGATCAACATTCCCGCTACTTGCAAATCGTCCCACTTCGAAGAGCCACTGCAGCAGCTGTACACAGAGCATTCCTGGACCACTGGGTCACCATTTTCGGCCCACCCAGAGTTATTCAGAGTGATAATGGAGTCCAGTTTACCAGTAACCTGTTTCGTGAACTCACCCAACTAATGCACGCTAGCAATCACTACACAATTCGCTATCATCCAAAGCGAATGGCATGGTGGAGCGCACAAACCGTGTTGTAAAGTCTGCACTCACTGCTCTTGTGAACAACCGTCCAAGAGTCTGGCACCAGTTTGTTCCTGAGCTACGCCTGCAAATCAACTCGGCCATCCACCGTACTACTGGTGAGCAGCCTCTCTACCTGCTTACCGGCAGGCATGCCAACTTTCCCATCGGCCTCACCAATGAAGCTGTCTTCGATGAAAACGCCAAGCTCCAGGAGCGCCTTCAGGAAGCCCGTCGTGCAGCTGTAGAAGCCTCTAAGGAAGCGCGCCGAATCTACGGGAGGTATTATGACCGTGGCAAAAGGGTGGAGTTCCAGCCTACCGAAGGTGCCCTTGTGTGGTACTATGAGCACCGTCATCGTATGGGAGGTCTTCCTCCTCACACAGGGAAATGGCGCGGCCCTGCACGTATTATGAAACGCCTAGGACCGGTGTCCTTTGAGATCCAAGACGTCACCACCGAAGTCCAGATGAAGGCTCATCTTAATCACTTGAAGGCTTACCATGCACCAGCCGAGCTTTCATGCTGCTGACGACGAGGTCGAAGATGACGAGGAGGTCGAGGATAGTGACGATGCTGCTGCTGCTGAGGCCCCTAACCCAGATGACCCCTGGGTTGCCATGCTGACGTCCATGGTATTGGAAGCAGAGGCCTGTGGCATCGTTCGAGGAGCTGCAGATACTGGGGCTGATCTCCTCTGAGTTTGTTGTCGTAATGTATTTTGTCTGTTTTTTTTGTTGCCTTCTGCTTGTGGACACGTCTGGCTGTCCACGTTTTATGTTGTAAAGGCAAGTAACGGGGCTCAGGCCAATCTTTGATTTTGTTTCAGGCTGTCTCCGCTGACCACTCCGACCCAAGGCATGGGAGGATTGTGGAGTGTATTAATTACCGAGAGGGCGTGGCACTCCAGTTGGCACTCTTCCTGCGACACCTGTGCGCACTTGTCACCTGCGCGTGACTTCTATGGTTCCCCCTAAGCCCGTTTTCTTTCCCCTCGTTATGTTTACATTAATGTTGCAGTTGTTGGTTTTACGGATCCCACTTTTAGTTTAGTATTTTAGGTTGCGTTTTTATTTTTTTTTAAATTCTAAACCCAGTTGTGAACCCTCGAATTAAGTAATCTATATTTCTGATTGAGACGTGACGTTGCATTATTATTTTTTTTATCTATATTTCAGTTTTACATCTTTTACTTCCCCTGAAGATATTTTTTTTTACAGTTTTATTTAGTTTTTATACATTTTAGAAGACCTAAAGTCTTGATTTGACACTCTTATAATTTAGTCGAGGATCTATCACTCCCATGACGTATTTTTTTATTTTCATTTTTAGCAAGTGTGTTCTTATTTTCCTTAATCCATTTTACTGTTTTGGTATAAGGTATTGTTTATTATTTTAATTACTTTTCATGTTTTATATAATCTCTTAGGTTTTAATTTTTACTGCTTCATCATTTGAATGTTTTATCGATTATTCCTAATCTTTCTTATTTCTGCAATTGGTAAGCTTTTAACATAAATTTTATTAATCATTTGTTTTTATGAATCATGTTATCATCATTGTGTGTTTTATCTGTATTTATTATTATAAATGTATAAAAATGTTTCGTTGTTCCGTGACGTCACGGGTCCTGGAACCTCCAGGACCTTGAACCAATAAACAGTGTCAACTTGGACTTTGTCGCGTTTCATCTCCCTCTCGGCAGCAGGAAAATCTCAGGTTGTACTGACCCCCGTTGTGTTACTTGCCTAGGTACTATTAAAGCTGGACGTGAAACCTTAATAAGCAGTGATAAAGGCAGATAAGGCGTAAATACAGACGAACCCAGTGATGCTCATTTAACTTTTGTCACGTTTTATTTTTCAAGTTTCCTTTTAATATTTTAACAGTAATGTTGCAGCAAGTGTTGGTGCTCATTTTTGTTTTGTTTTAACGCAATATTTCCTTTTTTTTAATGTCTGCCTTTCATTTTACGTAGGATTTTATTTTTTTTACCCTACTTTTAATCAACTTTTACTGATTCTACTCTATTCTTACCCTGACTCGTTCTCTTCTCGTCTTCACTTGTTTTCTCACTCATTCTCTCCTCATCCTCTCCTCGTTCTCTCACTCGTTCTCACTCGTTCTCCTCGTTCTCACTCGTTCTCCTCGTTCTCCTCGTTCTCTCTCGTTCTCTTACTCGTTCTCGTTCTCTTACTCGTTCTCCTCGTTCTCCTCGTTCTCTTACTCGTTCTCTCGGTTCTCTCATTCTCTCCTCGTTCTCTCATCTCTCATTCTCTCCTCGTTC
>NW_020869698.1:42867-45367 GCF_003789085.1 Penaeus vannamei | reverse complement strand
CCTACAAGGAGAACCTGGCTGTGATAACTCTTTTGTCGTGGTACTACCTTCAGCATGACGGCTTGAGATGCCACTCCACAAATGAGGATGCTTGGTGGAGCAAGGCGTCCACCCACTTGTCCGAGGTTTCTGCAAGGTGTGTTGCTGACAAGTAAATTGAATATCAGTGAGCAAGGAGAATTTTCACTGAAACTTTGAGGAGAGCAGATAAACAGGAAGTCCCCTGGCGGTTTATGCAGTGAATTACCGTCGTGTTGTCTAACAGCATTCGAAATGACTGAAAATGAATGGACATCTCTCGACAGAGGGCGATAAAAACTGCTCGAAACTCCTTTATGCTAACGATGTACCCTCGAACACCAACATCTGGAGCCTTGATGACGTAAGGAGGACTGGTAACCCCAACCTGCATCTGAAGCGTCTGTACTGATCGTTAGGGAATGAGGAGGGGTAGTCCAAGGAGAGAAGGAATTAAGACGGTTTGGGCATAGCCACCATCGGCATAGCAGGCAAAGTCGAGGAAGGAACTGTGTGATTGTGTCGCGTCCTGTGCAGGCGGAGACACCCCAAGGGAAAATCTTCCTCTGCATGATTGAGATGGGATTTCCCATCGATTATTCGATTGCGAGTGTACAATTTACCATACACTTGCAATCTTCGACAGAGTCACCAATAATTAACCAATCGTCCAGGGACTTTAACACTTGGACATTCTCTCTGGAGAGGCGCTTCCTCACTGGCTGTAGAAGCTTTGTAAAGACTGGGGGCGATGTTGAGGCCGAAGTGCCAGTACGTGTCTTTGAGGTCGACGGAAACTAGTGCACACCCATTTGACAGAACCAGGCTTACCTGAGCCACTGACATATTTAGGTCCAGTAACAAGCGCAAATCTGTAGAGTACCATTTTGAGACCTCGAACAAACGATTCAGGAACACCATGCCATGTGCTTGCTCTATGATATTCTGATGAAGTAACTCTTTCACTCGAACTGTCAGGGAATGAGAGAGGGAAGGTCAGCCATGAGGACAGTGGAGGGGGAGACACACCACCCACCCATGGCCATCACAGTCCTCGACGCGTGATTGAATGTGACCACCCATGAGGCCATGTCGCTTACCACCCTGACAGTCGACCGGGAATGGGATAGTCATTTTCTGTCTCGGGGGTCCTGAAAGTGCTGCTGAGAACTCCCACTCTTTCCGCCATGGCTAGGGCGTTAGCGGGCGGTATTTGTAGAAGGGGAGTTTGAACATCGACGAGCAGGGGAAACAGTAGTTGATGAAGGAAGTACGTTGAAAGTGGAAAAGAGAATCTTGCTTCTGTGTTCCCCTTGGCTGGTCTCTCTGGCGTTGCCGGGATTGGTATCGAATGGCAGACCTGCAGAGGATGTGGTACTCTGTCTGCAACTGAAGAATCGGAGCCACAGGGTAGAGGGTGAAAAGGATCTGCTTGCAGCAAAAGGCAGCATAGATTTACCGTAAGCTTCTTTCCATAGTTTTGTCGATGTATGATAGCTTCTTCCATCAGGGGAGCCACTAATGGAGATGCCAGAGCTGTTATACCACGTAAGGCATCCCCTGTTTAGCGAAGTTTCAATAGGGCGTCGATGGTGGAATCTGCTGAAGAATCCTTTGACAGTGCAGACGATATAAGATTGCTTACATTATCTTATATCTTATACTATCTCCAGAGCTCGTAGAGCCCACACCTGTGCTGTTGAGTTCGTTCCAATGGCAGAGGAGGATGGTGGACGAAAGGGAGGTGGAAAGTCGTTCTTGGTGGCCTTTGGTGCAGAAAGAAAGCATGCAAACATATGATGGCCTGAATCTTCCTCCCATACAAAAGTAAAACATGATATGGGGCTTATACTGGGAACTGGGCCGGAACTGCGTGCAGCCCTATTTATCAACCACTCCTGGAAAGAGGAGGAGGAAGGAGGATCACCAAGATGAAGAGTTGGACCATGCGGTATTGACTCGCCGAAACAACACCCCTGATCCAGACTGCGAGTTTCACGTGAGGAGGGAGAGGCAGCCGAGGGTGGGGCCATGCATGCTGGGCGCAAGAAAGGACACGTGCTGCCTCGCCCAGTTTCAGACTCCCCCACTTCCACACCCAGAACGCGCTCCCAATGAGGTACGTCACTTGAGGTCGCTATTTTTTGGAATGCAACCAAGGAGTCCTCAATGGAAATGATACGCCACATAGCAGGAATGGGATACCATCCTGTAGGGTATGGACCAAGGAATGAAAAAGCTGGGATAATTGGTGGTGAGCCAATGGACGGCACTGCTGGCAGTGAGGGTGGTAAAAGATCTTGATTATCATGGGTGGAAGAAACTGCTCTGTGATCCATTGGTGGCGCAGCTGAGGGGTCCAAACAGAGGGCCTGCGCTGCCCAGCGGAGAGGGGGATGTACGTGACGCTCCAAAGACTCGGAGGCTCGGCAAAACTAAGATATAACAAGAGCCCACTCTGGAGCCTCGTGCGGAATCTCAG
>NW_020869698.1:25000-32500 GCF_003789085.1 Penaeus vannamei | reverse complement strand
AAATGTATAAAAATGTTTCGTTGTTCCGTGACGTCACGGGTCCTGGAACCTCCAGGACCTTGAACCAATAAACAGTGTCAACTTGGACTTTGTCGCGTTTCATCTCCCTCTCGGCAGCAGGAAAATCTCAGGTTGTACTGACCCCCGTTGTGTTACTTGCCTAGGTACTATTAAAGCTGGACGTGAAACCTTAATAAGCAGTGATAAAGGCAGATAAGGCGTAAATACAGACGAACCCAGTGATGCTCATTTAACTTTTGTCACGTTTTATTTTTCAAGTTTCCTTTTAATATTTTAACAGTAATGTTGCAGCAAGTGTTGGTGCTCATTTTTGTTTTGTTTTAACGCAATATTTCCTTTTTTTAATGTCTGCCTTTCATTTTACGTAGGATTTTTTTTTTTTTACCATACTTTTAATCAACTTTTACTGATTCTACTCTATTCTTACCCTGACTCGTTCTCTTCTCGTCTTCACTTGTTTCTCACTCATTCTCTCCTCACTCTCTCGTTCTCTCACTCGTCTCTCACTCGTTCTTCTCACTCGCTCATTCTCTCGTCGTTCTTCTCGCTCGTTCTCTCGCTCATTCTCTCTCGTTCTCTCGCTCATTCTCTCGTCTCTCGCTCATTCTCTTCCTCGTTCTCTCGCTCATTCTCTCGCTCATTCTCTCCTCTCGTTCTCTCGCGTCTCTCGCTCATTCTCTCTCTCGTTCTCTCGCTCATTCTCTCTCTCGTTCTCTCTCGCTCATTCTCTCCTCGTTCTCTCGCTCATTCTCTCCTCGTTCTCTCGCTCATTCTCTCTCGTTCTCTCGCTCATTCTCTCTCTCGTTCTCTCGCTCATTCTCTTACTCGTTCTCTCGCTCATTCTCTCCTCGTTCTCTCGCTCATTCTCTCCTCGTTCTCTCGCTCATTCTCTCCTCGTTCTCTCGCTCATTCTCTCCTCGTTCTCTCGCTCATTCTCTCCTCGTTCTCTCGTCATTCTCTCCTCGTCTCGCTCGTTCTCTCGCTCATTCTCTCGTTCTATTGCGGAAGGACTCTAGAGAAGGAACAGCAACATCCTAAATAGACTCTCTTCAACATATTTTTTTTTCTATTTTTCAGGGGAGTGAACGGGACCCCTGATCTCACTTGGTCCCTAAGCCTCTCCTGCCTCACGGGAGATAATTCGGGCTCCTCTACATAGATTAGCACCTGGCCCTAGCTAGGTGTATACCTTACAGATACTTATAATTTTTGGTGGCAGCGGTGGAGGTTTGCTGTCCTACTAGTGTCCTTCTCGCAATTACGTCCAGCATAATTAGTTGCTTCCTGCTAGGTTATGTCAACCATGTCTGTAGCCTCTTAAGAGGACTTTGGAGAGCCATGTAGTATTGATCAATGTATATTTGTAGTATTCAAGAGCGGTACCCATCTCTTTCAGCATAATCATCTCTTGCAGAGATAGATGTACATGTACTAATAACCGCTCGCCCAGCTAATGGTTTATGGCTCTCGATAGGTTTAGGGATACTTTCCTGATTTCCATGTAAATGTGATAACTTTGTTCCAGCAGTGTGTATAATCTTCCAAAGTGCATAGTGATTATGTTCAGTTCTTGGTGTATCGTTGAGTAATATACTCTACGGTGACTATTTAATGTAAATATCCCGTGGTGACTTAAGTGTAAAGGCCTAAATGTTTTGATCTATTGTTATGTTCTGATTTTGTTTGTTTTGGTGCCTAGTGTTTAGTGACTCCCCAACCCCTGTGTTCAGTGATACTGGTGTTTTGTGGTCCAAAGTGTTTAGTGACTCCCCAACCCCTGTATTCGGTGATACTGGTGTTTTGTGGTCCATTGTGTTCAGTGACTCCCCAACCCCTGTGTTCAGTGATACTGGTGTTTTGTGGTCCATAGTGTTCAGTGACTCCCCAACCCCTGTTCAGTGATACTGGTGTTTTGTGGTCCATAGTGTTCAGTAACTCATCAACCCCCTGTGTTAAGTGTTGTGAGTGTCCTAGCAGTGATCTAGACAATGCCTGGAAAACCCGAAAGAGTGACCCGCAGTAAGCATGCAGGGACGTTGAGCCAGCCCAGTTCCCGTGCTCCCTCACCTGTGCCCAGTACTTCGGTTGAACAGATGCCGGTCATTGTCCCCTGTTCAAACCCCGAAGTAAGACAAGCAGTACGAGCCATGGAGGGCGAGATGACTCTCTTCTCGGAGATCCTCGACAAAATTGGAGCTTTATCCGCTGACATACAAGAAATCAAGTCGCAGACACAAGATTCAGCGAGCGACTGGCCCGGCAAGAAGAAGCAACACATCAACAAGGGGTGGAAACGGCATCAACTACCCACTCTAGCCCTCAGAGAGCTCTGCCCACTCCTACCCCTGAGCAAGCGCAAGACAGCAGCAGAGATGAGCAGATCGCAACGCTACGACGACTGTTAAAGGAAAAGGAAAGAGAATTAGAAGAGGAAAAGCGGAAAAGTCGGCCGAGAGATGCTGTCCAGATGTATGGCCGCAATGATGCAACCTGTGATCTTCCTCGGCCCCTTCCCCGTAGCCGACCATCTACACCAGAACCTCCAGTCAGCCTGCACATTACCCCAACAATCTAAATGTGCCTGAATTCAGCCACGCGCCTTCATATGGGAGACCCGCCTCATCTCAAGGGCCGTCCCAAACTGTCTCCTATGTCCTTGCAAGGGAGACTGTTCCTCACTTTAAGGGGGACACTTCAGCTTCACTGCCTCTTAAGAGAAATCAAGAGATTGAGGGCTGGATTCGCTCGATCGAAAATCTTGTGAAGCCTCCAACGAGCGAATCTTTTATTCAAGCAGCACGAGCAAGTTGCCGCGGCCCTGCTGATCTTATCATCAACTCGCCACTCTTTGATTTCATACGTGACTGGGACACATTTAAGGCAGCTCTACGCTCCAAGTTCCGAGGAACCTATACTGCAGCAGACTTTTACAAAGTCCTGTATGAGAACCGTATGGCTGCAGGACAGGCTCCCTTTGATTTTTACCAGCAACTCGAGGGATCTGTCTACCAGGGTTACCGGGACCATAAGGAAGCTATAGGTGATCCCTCAGAGCTTATTAGACGTGTGTTTCTGACTGGGATCCCGCCCTGGCTAAGGGATTTCCTAGCCCTGAAGGAAGATTGCCCGACATCACAGCTTGCTGAGACCGCCCAAAGGATTTGGAATTCCCGGAACGGCATACGGCACAGGGAGTCTACCAGCCGTCACCAGTCTCCAAATGACTTCCCTGGAGATGACAGTGTGGGTCGGCACAATTACCCACCTCGTCCACCTCGAACCCGAGATGCTTATGCATACGCTGTGGCTGCCGAACAAGATGAAGTTGCGTCTCCATATCCTGCTCCTTCCCGGTGGTGCGAGTATCATCGCAGTTCGTACCACAACACTTCAGAATGCCGTGCCACTGCATCAGGCATTAGACCACCACCAAGAAGCCTAACCTGCTTTCGTTGCCAGAGGACCGGCCATCTTGCCAGGGAGTGTCCCTTTCCGACCGGCCAGGATGGCAGAGCTCCAAGCCCCTCTGGCAGTCTCACAGCAGGGAGCCGTTACTACCACCAGTACACAGACGGAACTCCACGAACCAGTGATCAGTGTGGTGAACGCAGCAGGTCCCACGGGACGACCTCTCGTGGGACTCAATGTTAATGGCAGGACCACAATCTGCTTCATTGACACGGGTTCCGAGGCCACCCTTATCAAGTCTTCAGCTGCCATCCTAACTGATGCATGCCGGAAACTTCGAAGCAGAAGCTCTTCAAAGATCCTCAGAGGGGTGACAGGCCAGCCACTGCATGTTACCTCAGAATGGACACTTGCTTTTAACCTAGATGATAACCTCACTGTACCTCATCAAGCTGCTGAAGTCGACACTACCTTCCCAGGTGACATTCTTGTCGGAATGGATCTCCTTCGGAGACTGAACTTCACCCTGTCCCACAGCACAATCACAAACAATGCAGTACTCACACTGGAAGGAAGGGAGTTTTCAGTTGTCTACACTGATCACAAAACACTCGGAATCTGTCCAGTCACCCGCAACAAGACTCTGCCAACAACACGGAAGGTTGCCAGAACCAGTGATGCTGCCATGGGCCAGATCCAGAAACCTCAAGATGCCGCTGCAGTGCACCTTGTCCAGCGAGTGGAGATCCCACCTCACTCAGGCTGTTTCCTGAGTGGCCGTGTCGCACGTATGGGTCCAACAGATGGGGACGTCCTTTTAACTCCAGGAGTGTCGGAGGCCCTCACGATTCCGCACTCTGTCACCACAGTCAAAGAACGCCACTGCCACGTGTGGGCCGTGAATCCCTCGTCTCGGCACTCATCCTCCACAATGGGACTCGCTTAGGCACAGTGGAGCCTGTAGACACTGTGTACTCCACTCACTCTTCGGAATCACAGCCTCAACCCCACCTCAAGAACCAGTCGCCAGGACTAGCAACAATCCTGTCGAGGAGGGTTCTTGGGAGGATGATGTACCAGAAGAATATGAGTGGGAAGAGGACGAGTTCGACAACTTCTATGGAGTCCAGGACTTTGGATATGAAGATGACCTAGATGTTTGTGATGCTGAATTGCCACCGTCTCTAGCAATAGCTGCAATTGAGGCTGTAGAGTCATTAGCATCTAAGGCCGAGGGAACAAGGAATGAAGACCTTGCCCCAGACCTCAGCCACTTAGGAGACGCCCAACGCCTAGAACTCACACAGGTACTCAGCCGTTACCAGGAGCTCTTTGATGGTGATGAAGAAACTGTGGGGTTAGTCCCTGGCATCAAGCACAGCATCGATACCGGTGATGCCAAACCCGTCTGCAACCGACAGTGGAGGCTACCACATGCCACTCGTCAAACCATCAAGGAGCAATGTGACTCTATGCTCCGGGCAGGTGTCATAGAGCCTTCTACCTCACCCTGGTTAAGTCCAGTAGTTCTCGTGAAGAAAAAGGGGGGGACGCTGCGTTTTTGTGTGGACTACCGTGGACTCAATGCTGTCACCAAACGTGATACCTACCCGCTGCCCGCACATAAGTGAAATGATAGATGAGCTGGGGACCATGAACATCTTCACTACCCTGGATGCAAGGGCAGCCTACTGGAGTGTAGAAGTGGAGGAGTTGGACAGGCCAAAGACAGCATTCTCCGATGGCTATCGGCTCTTTCATTTTCGAAGGCTCCCCTTTGGTCTGTCAACTGCTCCGACAACATTCCAACGCACAATGAATCTTGTCCTGTCTTCTGTGCTGGGCCGTCATACGCTTGCCTACCTTGACGATGTGATCGTCTACAGCAGAACCTTCTCGCAGCATCTCAGTGATCTGACGAGACGTTACAACTCTTTCCATGGCCGGTCTCAAGCTGAACGTCCAGAAATGCCAGTTTGCAGCTACCACCATCGACTTCTTGGGCTTTACGATTTCCCCAGAAGGTGTTTCACCCAATCAAGAGAAGGTATTGGCTATATCGAAAACCCCATCACCCCGTACTGTGAGAGAAGTTCGTCGCTTCTTGGGTGCCACTGGCTTCTTCAGGAAACACATCCCTGGGTATGCTACCATCGCCTCTCCTTTGCATCTCCTGCTGAAGAAGGACGAGCATGGACCTGGGGCCATGAACAAGAAGCCGCCTTTAATGCACTGAAGGAAAAGCTTGTATCAGCGCCTGTCCTCCGGCAGCCCGATTTTACCAAAGAATTTGAGCTTCATACAGACGCATCCAACATCGCTTTGGGCGCCTGTTTGATCCAGAGGGATGATCTGCAATCGCCGCATGCTGTTGCATACTACAGCAGAAAGCTCCGTGATGCTGAAACCCGCTACCCTATCATCGACCTGGAGGCTTTGGCAGTTGTGGAAGGTGTTCGAGTGTTCGACTCGTATCTGTATGGGCGGCATTTTACAGTCTACACCGACCACCGACCGTTAGTGTACGTCTTCACCAGAAAACCAAGTCTCCTAGAATGACTCGCTTCGCACATGACCTCTCCTTTTACGACTTCAGCATTCGTTATAAGGAAGGGCCTGCCAATTATGTTCCTGATTTGCTGTCCGCCAAGTTGCGAAGTTAACCATCACTGAGCTCTCCCCTGACAAGCTAGCAGATCAACAAGCGGCCGACCCACAGCTTGCTGACATCCGGCGATACCTTAGGGATGGAACTCTCCCAAAGAAGAAGCTGCCCCTTCCACTGAGTGACTTCGAATTGAAAGATGGAGTGCTCTATCGTCTGAGACACTTGCCAGACCGGATTTGCTACCAGTTGGTGGTGCCTGAGAGCCTCAGGAACTCTGCATTGAAAGCGTCGCATCTGCCCCCACTGGCCTCACATCCAGGAGTACATCGGACGTTCCAGAATGCCCGATCAATGTTTTACTGGCCTAACATGCTAAGAGATGCTCGTCAGTATGTTGGCAGTTGTGTGATATGTCAGCAGTCTCGAGGCAACATGCAGAAGGCCCCCATGGCAGATACACCACTAGCCCAGTTTCCCCTGGAGAGGGTCTCCATGGATATAATGGACTTTGGGCCCAATGTTACAGTTCGTTGGGCTCTTTCAATATTAGATCAACATTCCCGCTACTTGCAAATCGTCCCACTTCGAAGAGCCACTGCAGCAGCTGTACACAGAGCATTCCTGGACCACTGGGTCACCATTTTCGGCCCACCCAGAGTTATTCAGAGTGATAATGGAGTCCAGTTTACCAGTAACCTGTTTCGTGAACTCACCCAACTAATGCACGCTAGCAATCACTACACAATTCGCTATCATCCACAAGCGAATGGCATGGTGGAGCGCACAAACGTGTTGTAAAGTCTGCACTCACTGCTCTTGTGAACAACCGTCCAAGAGTCTGGCACCAGTTTGTTCCTGAGCTACGCCTGCAAATCAACTCGGCCATCCACCGTACTACTGGTGAGCAGCCTCTCTACCTGCTTACGGCAGGCATGCCAACTTTCCCATCGGCCTCACCAATGAAGCTGTCTTCGATGAAAACGCCAAGCTCCAGGAGCGCCTTCAGGAAGCCCGTCGTGCAGCTGTAGAAGCCTCTAAGGAAGCGCGCCGAATCTACGGGAGGTATTATGACCGTGGCAAAAGGGTGGAGTTCCAGCCTACCGAAGGTGCCCTTGTGTGGTACTATGAGCACCGTCATCGTATGGGAGGTCTTCCTCCTCTCACAGGGAAATGGCGCGGCCCTGCACGTATTATGAAACGCCTAGGACCGGTGTCCTTTGAGATCCAAGACGTCACCACCGAAGTCCAGATGAAGGCTCATCTTAATCACTTGAAGGCTTACCATGCACCAGCCGAGCTTTCATATGCTGCTGACGACGAGGTCGAAGATGACGAGGAGGTCGAGGATAGTGACGATGCTGCTGCTGCTGAGGCCCCTAACCCAGATGACCCCTGGGTTGCCATGCTGACGTCCATGGTATTGGAAGCAGAGGCCTGTGGCATCGTTCGAGGAGCTGCAGATA
>NW_020869698.1:2500-7500 GCF_003789085.1 Penaeus vannamei | reverse complement strand
CAATAATCATAGTTTTTCTCCCCGCCAACAAGAAACGTGTTAATCTCCAAGACGTTTATGGCTCCTGTCGTCGATTGCGTCATTCCGGTCTTGATAGTGCGTTTGGTGGGGGGTGGGGGTGGGGGGAGGGGGGTGGAGACGCTCTGGATAAGGGGTGATGGGATAGGTGTGGGGGGAAGGGGGCGGGAGGAGAGGAAAAGGGGAAGGGGGGGGAGGAAAGGGGGAGTGTTTGGGGATAAGGAGGGAAGGGAGAAAGAGAGAGAGAGATGGAGAGGGAAGGAGATATATATACGTATAGTTAGGTAGAAAGAGATAAAGAAAGAAAGAGAGAGAGAGAGAGAGAGAGAGAGGTGAATGGATAGATAGTGGGGTTAGGGGAAGGGGAAAGGGATGAGGCTAAGAGGAGGGGTAGAAGAGACAAGGGGAAAGGGGTTGGAGCTAAGGAGACGACGAATAATAGATAGAGGAGTTCGCTATTCCAGACTATTAAAGGGCCAAACGTAAGATTAAACAGAAAAAATAGATATAAAAAGGTCAAGTGAAGGAAATAGCCCAAATTGGCTATTACCTATACAGACAACAGGTAACACAACGGGTATCCATACAAGGCAAAATAACTGCCTATATACCAAAAGATCAAATACAGAAACCGGGGCAAGAAAATGCAAATCCGAGGACTGGTGATTTGGAATTATCCGAAAATATTAGAAATATTTCCAACCAAAAGACATTTAAAACAAAAGTGAAAGAACACCTACTGAAATATCAATGACATCAGACGCTTAAACATCAACCCGAGCACGATATTTCAATCACATATGATATTAGTGTTCTGTGTAATTTTATTTCATAAGCATTGTATAACATCTATATTCAACAAGCATAGTATACCATTTATGTTCATAGCATCTTATCACACAGTGTAGACACCATATATGTAAATAGAACAGCCATTGTAATTAATGGAATAAAGTGTTTAAATCTGAATTTGAATTTGGAAGTATAAGGCCAAAGATAAGGAAAGATATGAAAAGGTGGAGTATAAGGGATTCAGGTGCAAGGAGGGGGGGGGGGAGTGGACGGGCAGGGGTAAAGGGGCTTTGTTGTATAGAGTCCGTGAAAGGGGAATGAAGGGAAAAAGTAAGAAGAGAGAGAAAAAAGAAGGAACGAGAAGATGATTAACCCCCCCCCCATTGCTGGTCGATCAGTTGATATATTGACTGATTGATCAGTAATAACAAAAAAGTAAATGATAAAAATAATGGCAACGAAAATAATGATGATACTGAGAATGATAATTATAATACTACTTCTGCTACTGATGAAAATAAGAATAAAATGATAATGATAACAATAATAACAACAATAATAAAGACAATAATGATAATAATGATAACAATAATGATGCCAACAACAATGATAATTAGAAAATAATCATACAGTGATAATAACGATAATGATGGCAATAATAACAATGATAAAGTTAATAAAAATGTTAATGATAGTGATAAAAATAGTAATAATGATATTATAGACAATGATGATAGTAATGATGATAATAATAACAACAACAACAACAATAATGATAATAATATAGTAATAATAATGATAATAAAACAACAACAACAACAAAGAAAATAATGATGATAATGATGATGATAACAATAATAATACTAGTAACAATAATGATAATAATAAATAGTAATAATAATGATGATGATGATATTGATAATGACAATGATAATGATAATGACAATAATAATGATAATGATGATAATGATAATGACAATAATAATGATAATAAGATAACAATAATGATGAAAATAACAATGATGATAATGGCGATGATAACAATGATAAAAGAAATATAACTATAATATTAACTATAATGATTATACCAATCATCTTTATTATTAATATCATTACTATAACAACAACACTAATCATACTGAGAATATTAGTATGCCTATCAACAATATTATTGATAATAAATAGCAACAACAATAATGATAACAATGATGACAAAGCTATGGATAACAAAAACAATGAAAATAAAGGTAATTATTACAGTAATGATAACTTTAATAATAATAAAAGATGAATGGGATGCTAAATCATGATAATGATAACACTAGTAACGATAATAATCATCGTAATGTTAATAATGTTAATAGTAATGATGACAATAACAATAATGATAATAATAGTAACAATAACAATAATCTCTATAATAATAATGAAATAATAATAATGATAATGATAATGATAATAATAATAATAATGATGATGATGATGATGATGATGAATGATGATGATGATGATGATGATGAATGATGATGATGAATGATGATGATGATGATAATAATAATAATGAATATGATGATGATGATGATGATGAATGATGATGATAATGATGATGATGATGAATGATGATGAGATAATAAAGAATATAAAAATGATGATGATAATAATAATAAGGATAATAACAATAATGAGAATAATTATAATGATAAAGATCAGAATAATGATGATCATGATAATGATATCAATATTATTATTGCTATTATTATTATCATCATTTTTTTCTTATTAGTAGTATCATTATTGTTGTTATTACCATTGTTATCATTATTGGTATAATTATCATTATTGTTGCCATTATCATCATTATTGTTACCTTGATTACAGTACTACTACTTCTATTATTATCATCATAAGAACTACAATACCATCACCAACAATAACAACAACAAACAACAAGATAAACATAAACAAAAACAAATCAGCATAAAAACAAAAGGCATCCCCAACAGCTGACACACAACAGCACATCTGACACAAGGGGATGACAGCTGTCGAACAAGTAGATGTATGTATGTTTATTATAGCATGATAACCGTATGAATATTTACATAGGGACCCTGGACAAGAGGATTGAAAAGCGGGTGTGTAAGGTTGAGACAGAGACTAGGGTAGGGATGGAAAGAGGTAGGGAGGGAGGGAGGAAGGGAGGGGGGAAGGGAGAGGAAGGCAGGGAGGGAGGTGAGAGGGAAGGAAGGAGAGGGGGAGAGGGAAGGGAGGGAGGGATGAAGGGAGGGGGAGAGCGGAGGAAGGAGAGGGGGAGAGGGAGGGAGGGGGAGAGGGAGAGGGAAGGGAGGGAGGAGGAAGGGAGGGAGGAGGTGAGGGAAGGAAGGAGAAGGGGAGAAGGAAGGGAGGGGGAGAGGGACGGGAGGGAAGGGAGAGGGTGGAGAAGGGGAGGGAGGGGGAGAGGGAAGGGAAGGGAGAAGGGGAGGGAGGGAAGGAGGGACGGAAGGAAGGAGGGAGAGGAATAGAGGTGCGAGGGAAGGGGGAAGGAGAAGGAGGTAATAGAGAGGTAGGTATACAGAGAAGGATTGGTGCTGATGTTAAAGATTAGGATAATATCAATAATAATGATGATAATAACACTTCTAATAATGATTGTACCAAGATTAGTATAGATAATTATAATGATAATAATAACAAAAATAACAACATTAAAAGTCCTAATGATAATATCATTAATGATATTATTACTGTTACCACTAATGAGGATGATAATAGCAATGATAATGATGATGATAATAATGATGATAATGATAATCGCGATGGTGTTAATCAACCATAATAATAACTGATCATGATGATGATTATAATACGAGTAATAATAATAAAAAATGAATAACAATGATAACAACAATAATGATCATAAAGAAAAAATGTAATCATTATAAAAAAAAATAGTAATGGTAATAACATTTATGATGACAATGATAATTGTAATAATGATGACAGTGATGATAAGATTATTGACAATGATGGTAATAATCATAATGATAACATTAATGATAATGAT
Organism: Penaeus vannamei; assembly: GCF_003789085.1. Lineage (NCBI taxonomy): Eukaryota > Metazoa > Arthropoda > Malacostraca > Decapoda > Penaeidae > Penaeus > Penaeus vannamei. The sequence continues at coordinate 3,626 of NW_020869698.1, read as the reverse complement.
TATAATAATATTAATGAAAATGATGATAATGATAATTATTATTATGATAATGATAATGATGATGATAACAATGATAATGATAATGATAATAACAACAACAACAATAACAATGATAACAACAGCAATGAAAATAATAATAACAATGATATTAACAACAATAACAGTAATAATGATTTTGATGGTGATGATGAAAAATGATAATATTGATAACAACAATAATGATAATGACAAAAATGATAATAGTAATAATATTGAGAAGGATGATAATGGTGATAATGATAATGAGGATTATAATAACACCGATAATGATAAAAAAACATGATAATAGTAATTCCACTAATAATAATTATAATGAGAATAAAGATAATATCGATGGTAATAGTAATGATAATGATAACAATATTGAAGATGAATTAAAAATCATACAAGGAAAAACAGTAGTAATATGATTAAAAGTATTAATAATTGATATAACAGTGATGATGATAACAAAAATAGTAATATAAGTAAAAGTAATAATGATATATAGTATTATGATAATGATGACACCATAAATAGCAGTAATGGTGTGGAAGAAATGTTGATAATGAAAGATCGTAATAAATGCAACAACAGCAAGAACAATACTAATATCAATGGTAATCAAAACAATAAAAATAATAACAACAATAGTAATAACACTAATGATATTGATAATGACAATAATGATAATAATGATAATAACCATAATGATAATTCTAAAGGTACTGATAATAATAATAATAATCTTAATGATGATAATGATATTAATGATAAGAATGATAATGAAAATGATAAAAATGATAATAATTATGAATATGATAATAATGGTGATGAAAAAGATAATGATAATGATGACGATAATAGGATAACAATAATAATGATAATAACAATGATGAAGATGATGATCACAATGATAATACTAATAGTAGTAAAAATAACGATAATATAAAAGATGATGATAATAATAATAACAATGATTATGACATTAGTAAAACAAGATAATGATGATAATAGTAATAATAATAATTACAATGATAATAAAAAGGATAACAATGATGATGATAATAGTAATGATAATAGTAGCTATAATGATAATAACAATGAT
>NW_020869697.1:509797-519797 GCF_003789085.1 Penaeus vannamei | reverse complement strand
TTCTGTCTGTCACTGAATGAAAATCTGTAAGAACGCAAAAATTCTCAGTTCTTAGGTAATCCCGTCGATATTCTGGAAATTCTCTGATTGTTTCGTCTAGTCACTGACTCATGAACATCTTGCTTAAGCGCGCCAAGAACTTTGCTTCTCGTCTCATCGCTCGCAGCCAGAGTGTTGTCAGGCGTCATCAGTGACCAGTGACTTTGGGTGATTAGAATAATAATGGGCGACGAAAGGCAGGCAGATAGATAGGTAGATGGATTTAATAGCAATGGAGTAGGGTTTGGTAAGCAGTTAAACTTATATATGTATTGGATAATTATATATTTATATATATATACATATATACTATATATATATATGTATATATATATATAAATATATATAAGTATATAATATATATATATAAATATATATGTGGTGTGTGTAGTAGTGTGTGTGTGCTGTGTGTGTGTGTGTCGTGTGATACTTGTGTGTGTGTGTGGGTGTGTGTGTCTGTGTCTGTGTGTGTGTATGTGTGTGTGTGTGCTGTGTTATTATGTGTGACTGTGCAGATTTATTATATGTTATGTGTTTGTATGGATTTGTATATCTCATATACATACCTGTCGTGTATTTTTTTATATGTGTGTATTGCATGTGCACAGTAAATATAGTACACACATCGCTTGTGTGTGTATGTGTGTGTGGTAAGCTGTGAATTTGCATGTCGTGTGTGTGAATAATTTGTGTATGTGTGTGTCATAAATGTGTGTGTCTGTGTGCGTGTGGAATTACACTCTTGTTCGTGAGCGTGGTGTGTGCCTGTAAACACTCAATACTAAACACTCAACACTACAACACATACACACACTACACACATACACACACACATACATATAGTATTAACTTATATATATATTAATATTATATATATATATATATATATATATATATATTAACATATTAATATATATATTATCATTATTATAATATATAATACTATATTATTATATATATTATAGTGTGTTGATTGATAATGATGTTCGAAAAGTGATTTATCTATTGCGTTGTGAGTATTTGGTGTGTGTTGTGATGTACTATATAATATATTTAAATCTAATATATAGATAGATTATATAATTATATATATTATATAATACTATTATATTAAGTATAGATAATTTACTGTAGCTGTGTGTGACTTATGTGCTGATGAATTGTGATAGGTTGATGTGACAAATAATGACATGTACTATATGTTGTTATATATCAAAAAAACAAAAATTAAATAATACAATAATAAAAATATAAATATTAAGATATAATCTATATATTCTATTATACTCAATACGATTAATCCTCTTATTTCATTTTAGCTGCTACAGATTTAGCCTATAGTTTATTAGTGTGTGTAAGTAGTGTGTGTGTGTGTGGCTGATGTGTGGTGAGTGTGTCTGTGTTGTGCTAGTATTGTATAATATAAGTCGTGTTTTGTATCGTTTTTTTGATTTCGAAAACCTTTCCACATTATCCCGTACTTTGAGTGGTTGTGTGTGTTTCTGTTGCTGTTCGTGATCGTGCTGTGGCCTGATGAATGTATGGACAAGGAACATTTCGTATATTGTGTGGATCGGATTTTGCAAATTTTTGCATGGAGAGGAAGGCGGTCGGTGTGTTTTGTGGCTGATGTGTGAGACAGATCGCCGCTACTTTATGCCATCATGTTGCCTATGCATTGTGATATGGCTCTTCCGCGGTACGCTGGCATTTGTCATTTCGGTGTTGTCATGTGATAGATTTTTTTCGTGTGGTGTGAGTGCTGGTGTATGGTAGTGTGTAATGTGTATGTGTGTGTGTGGTTATTGTGTGTGGCATGTGTCTCTGTGTGTGTCGTGTGTGTGTGTCTGATGTAGTGTTGTTTTGTGTGTGGGGTGTGTGTTGTGGTGTTGTGTGTGTGTTAGAGGGTGTAGTTTGGAGACCTAGTGTGTGTATGTGTGGTGGACTTTCTATCTGTCTGTCGTATGAGCGGAGATGAGAGTGGACGGGTGTGTGTGTGGTGTGGTGTGTGTGTGTAAGAGTCGTGTGATGAGTAAGATGTGATGTATTGAGGAAGGGAGGCAGAGGAGGGAGGAGGGATGGTGTGTGGTGTGTGTGGATGGTGAAGGGAGGTGGTTTTTGTATGTTGAGGGTGGGTGATTGGATGTGGTGTGATGGGTATGTGTTGGGTAGGTGGTGAGGTGATAGTGGCTGTGATGAGATTGTGTGTTGTTGTGGCTGATGAGAGGGAGTGAGGGTATGTGAAGGGGAGGAGGGAGGGTGAAGGAGACGACGAGAGGTAGAGGTGGAGAAGGGAGAAGAGAGAGACGAGAGAGCATATGTGGGTGGGTTGTGTGTGTGTGTGTGGGTGTGTACAGTTCGGCCCGCAAAAAATGATAAGAATAAAAGATACAGTTAACGTGTCGGAGGCGAGAGAGAGACAGAGCGAGAAGGTGAATATGAGTTATTGATGTGGGTATTTATGTGTGGGTCATGGTATTGTTGAATTATTATTGATGATAGTGAGTATAGGTTATATTTGAGGACGAGAGTGTAGAACTGAGAGTGATTTTTGAGGATTTGAGTTAGCGATAGTTTTAGTTGAGTATGTAGAATTTAGTAATGACAATTACTTATCATAGATTGATCATGTTCCCTTTCTAGAGAACTTGCTCTGATTCCAGCAAACTTAATAAAATAGGAGACACCCACGTAACCATGTGTATCATATGGGGTTCAGATGAGGTGAGTTAGATAGCCACTCTAATCCGTTAATTCCACTGTCATTTAGAAACCTCTGGACTGTCTCTGACTGGTGCTAAGGGGAGGTATTGCGCATGAAGTAACTATATTCATGAGTTCCCCCAAACACTGGCTAATGTTCCTTTAGCATATTAGTGCAAATAATGTAATTTTTTAATAGAAAGGATAGACCTCGCTGCCCTTATTCCCCAGTCGAGGGACATCAATCGAGGGCTCGTCTGCCGTACCATTAGTAAGTTCAAATTAATAAATGAGTTATATGATTTGAAAACTTTTAATAAGCTCCGTAAATATTTCTGATTGCAAGTCATCAGTCATTTGCAATAAATATGTACAAACTTCAATTGTACTCTTCACTGGGACTGCTTCTTAATTTTTGAAATAACTAATTTTGTGTAACAAGAGAAGCTCTTTAATTCATAATAATGTAAAGTAAGTCTATTTATGCGTTGTTAAGATCCTATATATACTAGCATTAACTTGTAGCATGGATTAGCCTTTATACGGGGTGAAATATATATATATATACTCAACACTACATCACTCAAAAGGTTCGTTACACCCAGAACCTATTTTCCTTCGAAGATAAGCAAGCTAAGAGTGCTTATACAGAACGACTTTAACATAGCGATTTTAAGCACTTCTTTCTTGTTATAGGGATTTTTAAAGTTGTCTATATCCCCTGCCAAAATACACAAATAGAGAGAGAGACAAATAGAGAGAGAGACACATAAAGAGAGAGAGAGAGTGAGAGACACACACAAAGAGAGAGAGAGACACACACACACACAGAGATAGAGATTAATGCTACGTGCTGGGTAAACGTGTCAGGTACATGTCTGACCCTCTGATGGACGTGGCTATAGTGGTCTGTTCTCACTGTATACTTCATTAATGCTTAGTAAGAAAATTACCCGAATTTCATTAATTTAGCATTAAAAAGCAGAATTATGAACTTCTTAAAAAGAGACGTCCAAGAATCCAGGTCACAGTAAAGAAAAAAAAACTATTATGATATAATTTTGTTTTTGCGAATAAAAGATATAATATTGTATTGTTAACGTGAATAAAATTATTTATCTAGTTTCGGTATATTGTAATTTTCTTCTCTTTGTAATACGTTGAGGCCCGTAAGAGTCCTCTTGATTTTTTTTAGTCCCTTTATTTTTGTTGTTATTATACACATTTACAAGAAAGAGCAAAAGTAATAGACATTTCGAAATTAATAATCTCTGTGAAAAAACTGTGATTGCAAGTCCTCAGTCATTAGGAATATAAAACTAACACCATCATTTTGGTTAAAGTAGAATCATGTAAATTCTCAATTTGAGAAATTATATTACTATTAATGGTGTTGCATATTTGTCAGGAAATAAAAATGAGATTACATAAGACAATCGCATAATTTTTACATATTCAGAATTATGATGCAATCATCAAAACTAATATCACTAACACAATTCATCCAACCCGTGTGCCTTTGATATATTCAAATGATAAATGAATTCAACCTTAATTAAGATTTATTTATTTTTTTTTTTTCAATATCTCATATTCGAGCATTTTACAGCCACATGCATTGTGCTAATAATAACGGACAGAAACCCACCAAATTTCAGCAATGCTTTTATAGCCTTTTTTTCAACTAAATCACTACTGTCTTTGCCTTTTGCCTCATCTGCCAATCGGTCTATATTTGCAAAAATATATATGCATGCATTGATCGATGATTGTACGTTTTTCAATAAAAAACTGATTTTATGTTACGCTTGTTTGCGACCGGGGGGGGAAACGTGATATATAATATATATATATATATATATATATATATATATATATATATATATATATATATATAGAGAGAGAGAGAGAGAGAGAGAGAGAGAGAGAGAAGAGAGAGAGAGAGAGAGAGAGAGAGAGAGAGAGAGAGAGAAGAGAGAGAGAGAGAAGAGAGAGAGAGAGAAGAGAGAGAAGGGAGAGGGAGGGAGGGAGAGAGAGAGAGAGAAGAGAGAGAGAGAGAGAGAGAGAGAGAGAGAGAGAAGAGAGAGAGAGAGAGAGAGAGAGAGAGAGAGAGAGAGAGGAGAGAGAGAGAGAGAGGAGGGAAGAAGCGAACCACAAGCGAAAACTAACAAAATTAGAAGGAATAAAAAAGAAGGAAATGGACAAAAAGAAAAAAAAATGAAAAGCAGAAATACGAAAGAATAAAACGATAAGAAAAAACGACAAAGAGAAGCGAAAACAGAGAGACAACAAAAGAGAAAGAGAGAAAGATAGAAAGAGTGTAGCTGAGAATGGAGTGGAAATATGGGAGAGGGGGTGGAGGTGGGGGGGAGGGGAGGATGACATGGCGGGATGACGACCGCCCCACCTGCGCCCTCATTCACTGTCATCACGTCCCGCACGCCCATGTCACGCTAGCATTGTCTTTTTTCTCCCCTCTTAGGCGGGTAAAAGCGTGACAACACGTGCCAGCGAAGAGTGACGAGGTGTAGAGAGAGATGGAATAAACAAAGGAAGGTAGAAAAAAAAGGAAAGAAAAGGAAGAATAAAAGGGAAGAAAGATGGGAAGGAGAGGAAAAGAATGGGAAGGAGAGAAGGGGAAGAATAAAGAAGGAAAGAATATAAAAAGGGAATAAAGATGGAAAGGAGAGGAAAAGTGGAGTAGAGAGAGGAGAATAAATAATGGAAGAAAGAAGATGAAAGGATGGAAGGGTGTGAGAGAGAGAGGGAATAAACAAAGGAGGTGGGAAGCAGGGGAAGAAAGAGAGGAGAAAGGAAGAATAAAGAAGGGAAGAAATATGGAAGGAGGGACAGGGAGGAAGAGAAAGGGAGAATAAATAATGGAAGAAGAAGATGAAAGGATGGAAAGGTGTAGAGAGAGAGATGGAATAAACAAAGGAGATGGGAAGGAAGGGGAAGAAAGGAGGAGAGAGAGGAACAAATAACAAATGGGAAGGAAAGAAAGAAAGACAATGGGAAAGAACAGGATGAAAATGGTGAGCAAAAGTGCATGTATGTTTACTGTATATGTTATATATGTATATACTAATATGTGTATATGAATATATATATACATATATGTGTGTGTGTGTGTGCGCGCGCGCGTGTGTGTAGGTGCGTGTGTGTGTATTCATAATTTTGCAATTAGTTTCACATTGAAATCAATAACAATGCATAAAACACATACCCACACATCACCCACACTCAAACATACACATACCGAAACAACAACACATAAAAACCACCCCCTTCTCCTCCACCCCTCCCCTTAAAAATACAAAGTGTACCCCCCCCCACACACCACCCATCAACCCCCTTACAGATACACAGTGTAACCCCCCCCCCCCCCCCCCCCCACCACACACCGAAACCCACCCACCACCCTCCCCTCACCCCTACAGACACTCACACAAGAAATTCACATACCCGAGATACCAGCAATACCGGCCACACACCACCCTTCAAACCCCACCCCAGAAACGACCTCCGTGACTTACTGTACCATAAATATTGCGTCATTTTCTCGCTCATCAATATGCGACGGGCGGTGGTGTGCTGCCTCTAGACAATTCGTGTGCCAGTTTGTAAGTCTTCTGTGTGGGTGGTGTGTGTGTGTGTGTGTGTGTGTGTGTGTGTGTGTGTGTGTGTGTGTGTGTGTGTTGTGTGGTGGGTGTGTGTGTGCTGTGTGTCGTATAGTATTTTGGTAATAGACTGGGAGAAAATACGCACATGCCACTGTATATATAATTTTTTTAATATAAATGTGTATTTATAAGCATGTATAGAAATGTTTACATGCTCATCGATCAGTAAAAAATCTGCACACAAACATGCTCATCCATACTAATGAATACACAAAAACACGAGCAAAACAAACATACACTATTCAAACCAAGGCCCAAACTAACCAACGCTATACCTAACCTAACTAAACTAACCTAACCTAACCTAACCTAAACCTAAACCTGAACTACAAACCTAAACCTAACTTGAACCTAACGCTAACTAAACCTAACCTAACCTAACCTAACCTAACCTCACCCTAATCCCAACCCCTAAACCTAACCTAACCTAACCTATTGAGTTAAATAGAAGTGGATGTAAGAGGACTCTAATAAAGCAGACGTATGCTGCTGGATCGTTGGGGACCATTTTCAATTTGAAATATGGTAAGGTAGATGTAGAGTCACACCACACCTACAGGGATATGGCTACTCTAAATCATGGCGCTCGTACTGGCAGTTTGGAGCTAGTAGTCGGGTTGGTACGCGCGTAGAGCATTGGACTGGAGACAGTAGTTGCGCACACTGGCGCTTGACCTAACCCTACTAACCTAGACCTTAACTGCTAACTTAACTAACCTTACACACCTGACCTAACCTAAACTAAAGAAACCTAACCTAACCCTAAACCTAAACCTAACCATTAACCTAACGCTAACCTAGACACCTAAACCCTAACCTATACCTAAACCTAACCATTGAACGAACCTAAACCACTAAAACTAACTAACCTAAACCTAAGCTTAAAAACTAAACTAACTTAACCTAACCTAACCTATACCTAAACCTAACTAACTTAGCGGGCTTTAACCGCTAGGTATGTGTATGAGAGAAACCTACCTAAAACCTACTAGCTAACCTAGCTACCGATAAGACAGTTACTTATGACAGATAACTAACCTAACCTATAAACCTAACCTAGACCTAACCTAAACTATACCTCAACAACCAAACATACACCTAACCTAAACCTAACCTAAACCTAACCTAACCTAACCCAAACTAACCTAACGCTAAACGCTATACAGCCTAACCTAAAAGCGCTAACCTAACCTTGACCCTAACCTTAACTAAACACTGAACTAAGCCTAACCGCTAAACCTAACCAGTAACTAACCTAAACTAGACCTGAAACGCCTTAACCTATCTAAACTAACCTAACCTAACCTACCGCTAACCTAGAACCTAACCTAAACCTACACCTAGACCTTACTAACCTAACATACCTAACCTAACCTAACCTAACTTTAAACTAACTCTAACTTAAACCTAAACCTAACCTAACCTAGACCTAATACACACCTAAACGCCAAACCTAACCTAACCTACCTAACGCTAGCTAAACCCTAAACTAACTAACCTAACCTAGACCTAACCTAACCTAACCTACCTAACCTCAAACCTAGCCTATACCTAACTAACAAACCTACCTATAACCTAACCTAACTAACCTATCTGAACGCTAAACCTAGACCTAACTAACTAAACTAACGGCTAACCTAACCTATCAACCTAACCTAATAATTACGAAACCCTACCTAACCTAACCTAAACCTAAACCTAACCTAAAACCTAGCTAACTAAACCTAACCTAACCTAATAACCTAACCTAACCCTAACCTAAAACTAACCTACCTAATAATTTACGAAAAGCTAACCTAAACTAAACTCTAACCAACGCTAGACCAGTAACGCTAAACCTAAAAACACTAACGTAACCTACCTAGACCTAACCCCTAACATCTAACCTAACCTAACCTTAAAAAACCTAACCTACCTAACTAACCTACCTAGACCTAAAACTCTAAACTAAACCTAAACCTAACCTAAACCTAACCTAAACCCTAACCTAACCTAACTAAACCAACCTAACCTAACCTAACTAAACCTAATATAAGAAACTAACTAATACCTAACCTGACCTAAACCTAACTAAACCTAACCTACCTAATAACCTAACCTACCTAACCTACCTAACCTAAGCCTAACCTAACCCTAACCTAACCTAACCAACTAACCTAACCTAACCTAACTAACCTACCTAAACCTAACCTAACCTAACCTAACCTAACCTAACTAAATAAACCTAACCTAACCTAACCTAACCTAACCTAACCTAACCTACCTAACTAAACCTAACGCTAACGCTAACCCTAACCTAACTAACCTAACCTAACCTAACCTAACTTAACCTAACCTACTAACCTACCCTCCTAACCCTTAACCTTTCCTCCTTTCCCTCCCCCTCCCCCTCCCCCCCTAACCACCCCTTTCCTATCCCTCCCCCCCCCCCCCTTTCCTCCTTCTTCTCCTCCCTACATGTCGGCGAGGTCAAAGGTCATCCGAGTCCCGTGACCACACTAAATAAAAGATGAAGCAAGTGTCGACCCAGAATGTTCAAGTGTGTCCTCCATTGTCTAAGAAAATTCACTTTTTCCAGGCTCTCTCTTTTCTCGCTTTTTCACTCACATTTTAGCTCTCTGTCTCTGTTCTTTGGCCGTTTTATTTCGTATTATTTTTTTCCTATTCTTTCTAAGATGGTATCTAACGGTGAATTTAATTTAATCCAAAACGGGGATTTATATATCGTTCTAAATCGAATCTCTTATCTCTTGGCGATTTTTCTCTCCGTGATATTCCTTTTATTCATTTCTCAACAGTTACTTCTGTCTTCTTATAGTCTGCAAATTCGTTTTATTTTGTTGTTTTATGATCTCTTTCGTCTATTTGTTTTGTTATCATCCATTCTCGTCGTTTCCCATTTTCTTTTCAATCATCCTCTTCATCATTTTCTTGCGTTTTCTATTGTTTCCATTTTTTCCCACTTTCTTTCATATATTTTGTTTAATTCTTCTAGTATTTTATTACCTTCCTTTTTACGTGTATTCTTTCCATGTCGCTTTTCCCTCCTCTTTGTGTCTTTCAACTTTTTTATGTTTTTATGTATTTGTCTCGTGTCTCGCCCCGTACTCCTCCTATCTCATCGTCTGCTCATCTCTATCAGTCATCTTAATCGTCTCTCATCTCGCTCGTGTTGATACCCATTAGACGGAGGCGAGCGGTTCCCGTCGTCTTCTCTCATATAGTGACTCTGGTCACTCTCGCCGTTTCGTCTCTCTCCCTCTCTTCTCTTCTGACTCACTCTCATTCCTTCTGCTCTCTCTTTTCTCTCTCTCACCCTCTCACTCTTCAGCTTCCTCTCTCTTCGTCTCGTTCTCCTTCTCTCTCTTGTTTCTCTCTCTTTTCTCTCTCTCCTCACACTCTAGGGATCTTCTCTCTCTCTCTCTCGTCTCTCTCTTTGTTCTCCTTTCTCTATCCTGGCTCTCTCATCATCCATCTTCATCCTCTCTCTCGTGACAGATCAAGTCCCTATCATTGAGGTTCTCTCTCTCTCATCTCTCTCCCTCTTCCGTCGCCGTCTCCTTCTCTCCTCCCTC
>NW_020869697.1:473091-496682 GCF_003789085.1 Penaeus vannamei | reverse complement strand
GCTCGTCTATTACACACACACACACACACACACACACACACACACTCATACAACATACATTACACACACATTTACATACAAACACACACACATACACAAAACATACAGTCACACACACACACGCGCACACACACACACACAAAACACTCTCTCTCTCTCTCACACACAAACACCAAACACACACATACACACACACACCCATACAAACACACCACAACACAAAACACACACAGTCACACACACACTCAAAACACACAAACACAAAACACACAAGTCACACACACACACACACACAAACACACACACACACACGCTCACACACACACAAAACACTCTTCTCTCTCCACACACACACACATACACACACATCACACTCATACAAACACACACACACAAAAACACACAGTCCCACACACACACACAAACACACACACACACCCACACTCACACAGAACACACAGTCACACCCACACACCCACACAAACACACACACAAAACAAACCCAACCAAACCGACAAACAGAATTCTCACATTTTTGACCCAGAATCAAAGTCCTTATCCCATTCTCACAAATTTCACCCATTCTTCTCGCTTCCATTCTTACACACAGACCGAGAGAGGATATAGACGAAGCCAAGTTAAGAATAGAAGGCTACGAATGAGGCGATAGATGGGAATTATCTATCAGGGAAGAAGGGGGAAAGACTCGCACACACAAGCAAGCATTAAGAGGGATGTCGTAGGAGGGAATTTACATTTAGAATTATGGCCTGTTATTTGCGATCTTCAAGGGAGAGACAAGACTTTTCTCTCTCTCTCTCTCTCTCTCTTTGTCTTTCTCTTTCGTTCTCTCTGTCTCTTCTCTTTTGCTATTCTTTGTTTTTTTATTGGTTTGGATTTATCTTTCTATTTTTTTTCTCTCCTGTCTTGTTATTCTCCGTTGCTTTTTTATTGGTTTATATTTCTCTTTCTTTCTTTCTTTTCTCTCTCTCTTCCTTCCTTCCTTCCCTCTCTCTCCCTCCTCCTCCTTCTCTCTCCCTCTCTCTTCCTCCTTCTCTCTCTCTCTCCTTTTCTTCCTCCCTCCTCCTTCTTCTTCCTCCCTCTCTCTCCCTCTCCCTCCTCCTCCCTCTCTCTTTCTTCCTCTCTCCCTCCTCCTCCTCCTCCCTCTCTCTCCCTCCTCCCTCTCTCCCTCCTCCTCCTTCTCCCTCCCTCCCAACCGATAGAAAAAGAAAGGAAATAGACAAAGAAGAAGATAAAGATGAGGAAAGACACCAACGAGATTAAAGGCTACGACCATCCCGAGGGACTATGTGCGTGCGTGTATGTATGCGCGCTTTGATGTGTATTTGTCTGTGTGCGTCTGTGTGTGCACGCAATGGGTGGGGTGGATGTAGGGCGATGCATTTCCGTGTCGACATGAGCTATTGTGTGTACGCACGGAAAGATAGACATGGGTTCATGATTTTTTTGTGTGTATATTAATTGAGTTTTTGTTTATTCCTTTTTTTTATTTATTTTATGTTTATTGATTGATTTTTTGTTTATTCTTTTCTTATTTATTTTATGTTTATTTAACTGATTTTTTTTTTGTTTATTCTTTTTTTTATTATTTTATGTTTATGAACTGAATTTTTGTTTATTCTTTTTATTTATTTTATGTTTTATTAACTGTTTGTTTTTGTTTATTTTTTATTTATCTATTTTATGTTTATTAATTGAGTTTTTGTTTATTCTCCTTTTCTTAATTTATTTACTTTGAATTATTTCAATTGAGGTTTAATTTTTTTCTTTATTTTTTTTTTTATTCGAGTATGGCTACACAGACACAAAACACTGTTAGTCTGTCTGTTTGCCTGCCTATCCGTGTCTGTCAGTCTATATGTCTGTCTGTTTGCCTGTCTCTCCGTATGTCTATCTGTCTGTCTGTCTGTACTCACTCACAGACACACACACACTATTAGACACACACACTACAGATCACTGACACACCACACACACACTTCACAGACACACAACACACACACACACACACACACTCACACACCACACACTCACAGACACACACACACTACACACACACACACACTCACAGACACACACACACACACACACCTCACAGGACACACACACACACCTCCACAGACACACACCACACACAACACACACATCACAGACCACCACACACACACTCACACACACACACACAACACACACCCACAACACTCACACACACACACACAATCACCACTCACAGACACACACACCACACACTCACACACACACACATACACCACTCACAGACACCACAACACACACTCAAACACAGAACAACACATCCCACAACACACCACACCAACACACTCATAAGGCCCACCCACACACATCACCATGACAACACCCCCCACCCACACTCAATAGCGTCGAAGCAGAGCTACACACACCACACACACTACAATACACACACACTCATCCAAGACACACACACACAACCTATCCCACAGAGACCAACACACACCACTAAGACAGACACACACAACTACACACTCTCACAGACACACAACACATACTCCAACACACACAACACCACACTTCACAGCAGACACACACACCATACACTCTTTACCACACGAACACACAGAACTTACACACCATATATACACACACACACACACCACAACACACTGACAACACCACACACACTTCACAATACACACAACACACACACTACACACCACACAAAACCTCACACCACCACGCTCACACCAGACACACAACACACACTCACCCAGACACCCCCGATACACCATACATATATATCACTAAAAACACCACTGCATTAAAAAAAAAAAATAAAAAAAAAAAAATAAAAAAAAAAAAAAATTAGCTTGCTCACTCTCTCACAAAACAAGCAAAGGCGGGGGCAGGGAGGGAGTGGGGCGTGAAAACAACATGGAAAATACAGTTTACGCTCATACTCGTCTTTGGAAATTTCTCGACCATTCGTTTCTTCCTTTTATATTTCTGTCTCGCTTTCGCCCCTCTTTTTTCTCTGCCAGCTTTTCCGTTACTTGTCTCTTGTCCTTTCTTCCTCTTTTTACACCTCTATTTCCATCTTTTCCTTCATTTTTCCTCCTTTCTTTTATGTATATCTTAATCCTCAATCTCTCTCTGTCATCCTTATTCTGCTTCTCCCTATTTTTCTCTTTCTTCCTTCACCTCTCACTCTCTCTCCTCTCCCTCCTCTCCTCTCTCTCTCTCTCTAACTCCTCTCTCTCTTTCTCTCTCTTCTCTCTTCTCTCTCTTCTCTCTCATCATCTCTCTCTCTACTTTTCCCTTTACTAATTGAAATCTATCCCATTTAACTGATGAAAACTTCCAATTACGATATACATGGGCATAAGCAAACCAAACAAACACACAAACAAAACAATACAGCCCAAAGCACAAATATACACAAACAACAACAAAGAAAGAAATTCAACTCACATAGCGGGCCAGTGGGTAAACGCCGCGGACTCTCTAATGCGCAGAACCGTCCCGTCGCACTCCCGCTTAGTGGCTTCTCTACATGACACGTTTCCGGCTTTTTACGTCTGGATCGAGGAGGGGTATTCTCCAACTGTGTCTATAATCTGCAACTACCCAAGCGAGAGCGGAGTGCGTAGGGCCAACGGTCGGCGTGGCTCGCTTTGTCGGGGCAGTGGCCGCGACGGCTTGGCGACACTGGATGATTTGCGGTACAACACCCGCGTCACGGCAGCCAGAACTAGCAACGCTGCCCAGAACCAGAACCCACAGAATTCTGGATGGCAAGAGATCGTGAAGGAGCAACATACGTGAGAGAAATTCAAACGAAGTTCGTTTATATATTTACTCCGTTTTTCCCCTCTTGCTTTTTCTTTTATTTCTTATTTTCTTCCTTTTTTTCCTTCCTCACGCCTTCAGTGATGAGTCTTCTTCGATTCCTCGTGTTTCATTTATTAAGAAGATTTCGAAGACGACCATAATGAGGTGAAATAGTTCCTCCGTGGAGAGATCTGAAAGAAAAAGAGACGGTGTTTTTTATGAATTTAAGTTGTTGCTATTATTAAAACATTCTCTCTGTGCTGTTTATAGTTTCCTTTTGTATTTTGTCAGGGTGTTTATATGTGGAATTTTTCGTTCTTGTTCAAATTTAATGTGTAGTTTTTTTTTTTCTCTCTCTCTTCCAACTGCAAATGGATGTGAACTATTTTTTTGTTGACGTTTCTTCGCCTTTGAGCGTATGTGAAGCAAGCCACAACCAATTTAACAATAATAACTCTAATCATAATGATATACAGAGGGACAAGTTATTATAGATGATGTCACATCCACATAAAGGACAAACAGTTAAAGATAAAGATAATGTAATAGATGATGAAACAGATAAAACAAATACAATAAAAAAGCACACCAACATTTATGGGAGAAAGAGCACCACGAGATAGAGAGAATGAGAAGAGAGAGAGAGAGAAAGACGAGCGAGAGAGAGAGGAGATGAGAGCCGGAGAATGAGGAGGAGAGAGGGTCGAGAAGGAGACAAGTTGGAGGATGGAGAGGAGAGAGAGGAGATTGATGAAGAGGAGAGTGAGAGAGAAGGAGAGAGACGAGAGAGGAGAGAGAGGAGAGAGAGAGAGAGTGTGTACGAGAACCAACCAATCAACCAAACAACCAGAAGCAGATAAAAGAGAAAACCACACACAAGACAACCTCAACCTCACAGAACACGCCCCTCCCTCTCCCTCTCGCCCTTCCCGCCTCCCCCCCCTCCCCTACCTCCTCCCCAAAAACACACAGTCGAAGCGGAAACGACAAATGAACAATTTCCTCCTCTCTCTCCCCACGATAAAGATGAATTAATCATTAAGGCTTGATGCCCAGGTCTTCCCGCTTCCCTCAGCTGACCCGAGAATGCTCAATGCTGCAGAAGATGATGCAAAGAACGTAATCTTTAGGGAAATTGCTGTCTCTCACGTAATTAAATGCTGCGAGGGTGTTGTCATGGGTAGAGGGAATACGGGTGTATATATATTTTTTTCTGTTTATGAATTGTGATAGGATTATGTTTATGGGCAATAATTATAGGATGATTTGGGGAAATATATTTGAAATTACATGTTCGATACAAGTTTCTGGTGCATACAGACACGCGCATACATGCATGTGTGTGCGTGCGTGCGTGTATGTGTGTGGTGAATGTGTGTGTATGTATGTGTGTGTGTGTGCGAGAGGGAGAGTGCGTGAGGCAGAGAAACAGAGCAGGATTGAAAGAAAGAAAAGTAGGTTACAAAATAATTCTTTTATGATGTCGAAATACTGCTAGATACAAGAAAATGAAAAATACCTTCTCTTCGAGATATGTTGCACACAAATACACACACACAGACACACACACACGGCGCGCGGACATACTGAAAATGAGAGAGAGAGAGAGAAGAGAGAGAGAGAGAGAGAGAGAGGGAGAGAGAGAGAGAGAGAGAGAGAGAGAGAGAGAGAGAGAGAGGAGAGGGAAGAGAGGGAGAGATGAGAGAGAGAGAGAGAGAGCAGAGGGAAGCAGAGGAGAGAGAGAGAGAGAGAGAGCGAGAGAGAGGAGGAGAAGAGAGAGAGGAGAGAGAGAGAGGAGGAGAAGAGAGAAGAGAGAGGAAGAGAAACACACCACCCACACGACACACACATCACACACAGACACACAACAACCAGAGAGAGAGAGAGAGAGAGAGGAGAGAGAGAGAGAGAGAGAGAGAGAGATTAGATAGATAGATATAGATAGATAGAGAGAGAGAGAGAGAAGAGAGAAAGGAGAGGAGAGAGAGGACAGAGCAGGGAGAGAGCGGAAAGCGAGAGAGAGAGAAGAGAGAGAGAGAGAGAAGAAAAAAAGAAAAAAAGGACAGAAAAGAGGGAGAGAGGAGAAAAAAGACAAGAGAAAGAAGAAAGAAGAACACAGAAGGACAAGAAAATCACAAAACATTTCCCTCGAGACACCCTTGAAATTCTTCCGTGTCAAGGTCAGTTCATCTTCCGTGTTTCCCTTCCTTTCATTTTCTCTCTCTTTTCTCTTTCTTTCTTGGTTTTCTTCTTCTCCTTCTTTTTCTTTCTTATTCTCCTTCTTCTTTCTTCTTCTGCTTCTTTGTTCTTTTTTTTTCTTTTTTTTTCTTTCTTCTTCTGCTTCTTTTTTTTCTTTTTTTCTTTTTCTTCTTTTTCTTTTCTTTTCTTTCTTCTTCTGCTTTTTTTCGTTTTCTTTTTATTCTTTTTCCTTCTCTTTTCTTTTTCTTGCTTCTTTTTCTTCCTTCTGCTTTTTCTACTTTTTTTCTTCTTCTTTCTTCTCCTTCTTTTTTCTGTTTTTCCTTCTTCTTTTTCTTCTTCCTCCTCCTCCTCTATCTCCGGCGTTTTCCTTTTTTCTCATCTTTCTCTTTTCCTTTTTGTTCTCCTCCCTCTTTGTCTATTCACTCCCATGTCAAAAGAAAAAATGAAAAATAAAAAAGAAAAAGAAAAAAAAGAAATAAGAAAAATAATCATAAGAAAAGATTAAAAAGACCAAAAAAAAAAAAAATGTTGCAATCCTCCATGGTTGATTATGAACCCCGATCGCTTTAGCCTTTTTTTTCTCCAGTTACCTTATTAGGGAGTAGATCTCTGTCCCTGTCTGTTTGTCTGTCAGTCAGCGAAAGGATGATTCAGAAAGGGAGGGAGGTGGAGAAGGGAGGAGGGGAGAGGGAGATGGGGAAGGGAGGGGGTTGGAGGGAATAGGGAGGTGGTGAAGGGAGGAGGGGGGAGAGGGGGAGGGAGGGAGGGAGGAAAGAGGGAAGGAGATGGGAGGTGTGAGGGAGGAGGGAGGAGGGGGAGGGAGGTGAGAAGTGAGGGAGGGAGAGGGGAGGGAGGGATGGAATGGGAGAGAGAGAGAGAGAGAGAGAGAGAGAGAGAGAGAGAGAGAGAGAGAGAGAGAGAGAGAGAGAGAGAGAGAGAGAGAGAGAGAGAGAGAGAGACAGACAGACAGACAGAGACAGACAGAAAAACAGAAAGAGAGAGACAGACAGAAAAACAGAGAGAGAGAGACAGAAAAACAGAAAAAAAACACAGAAAAAACAACAGAAAACAAAACAAACAAACACAAAACCACAAACCACAAACCATCCAACCACCCAACCACCGAGACAAACAACCAAAGAACCAAACAACACCAAAAAAAACCCGAAATCCAAAAAGGAAGACCCTCTTAACTCAATATTCCAGAAGCTTCTAATTTTGCGCAATGAGGGTCAGGTCAACGCATTGCATTGTGGGTGATCTTGGAAGCTCCTCGCGTGTCAGATGGAAATGGCTTTTTTTTTTTTTTTTTTTTTTTTTTTTTTTGCTTTCTTTTGTTGTAATTGGTATTGTTATTATTGTTGCAAATGTTTTTTGTTGTTGTTTTGTTTTCTTTTATTGTTGTGATTATTATTGTTATTATTATTGCAAATGTTTTCTTTGTTGTAATTGGTATTGTTGTTATTGTTGCAAATGGCTTTTTATTTGTTGTTTTGTTTTCTTTTATTGTTGTGATTATTATTGTTATTATTGTTGCAAATGTTTTTTGTTGCTGTTTTGTTTTCTTTTATTGTTGTGATTATTATTGTTATTATTGTTGCAAATGTTTTTTGTTGTTGTTTTGTTTCTTTTATTGTTGTGATTGTTATTGTTATTATTGTTGCAAATGTTTTTTTTGTTGTTTTGCTTTTTTATTGTTGTGATTGGTATTGTTGCAAATGTTTTTTGTTGTAATTGGTATTGTTGTTATTGTTGCAAATGTCTTTTTTTTTGTTTTTGTTTTCTTTTATTGTTGTGATTATTATTGTTATTATTGTTGCAAATGTTTTTTTTTTGTAATTGGTATTGTTGTTATTGTTGCAAATGTTTTTTTTTCCTTTATTGTTGTGATTGGTATCGTTGTTATTGATATCATTGTTGTTATTGTCGTAATTGGTATTATCGTTATCGGTGTTGTTGTGATTGGTTAATCTATATGATTTGTTGTATGTTATTATTATTATCATTATTATTTTTATCATTCCCTCTATTAATTTTACTGTCATCATTGTTATTTTTATCATTATTATCATTATCATTATTGTTGTTATCATTATGATTATCATAATTATTAGGTTATTATAGTTATTCTTATCATTAGTGGTAGCATTACCATCATCAGTATCATTTGTGTTATCATTAAAATTATCATTATCCTTATCATTATTATCGTTGTTATAATTAAAATAATTATCCTTATCATTATCACTATCATTATTAATATCATTACTGATATTATTATTGCTTTTATCATTATCATCATCATCATCATCATTACTATTAACATCATCATCGTTATCATTATTATTATTGTGAAACATGGGATTAAAGTGGTTGGAAAATTTCGGAATTCACCTAAAATTCTGATTACTGAAAAAATTATGTAAAAAACAAAATTATTTAGTTACAGTTACGTCGTGAAATAAACAAATTAATACATAGATAAGTAATGGATGTTCACCAGTAATGAACAGATAACACTTCACATAAAGAAATTCAGTATCACATCACACCATAAGATAATTATTTCAACCCTTCTCCTTTCTTACCCTACCCCCTATCCACACCCTCCTCATCTCCTTTTCTCCTCCTCTCTTCCTTCTTCCTCCTCCCCCTTCTTACCCTTATCCACACCCTCCTCATCACCTTCTTCTACCCCTATCCACACCCTCCTCATCATCTCCTCCTCTCTTCCTTCTTCCTCCTCCCCCTTCTTACCCTACCCCCTATCCACAACCTCCCCCTCTCTCTTTCTTCCTCTTTTTCCTTCTCCTCCGTTTACTTCCTCCCCCCACTCATCCTACCTCCTCTCCATATCTTCCTCCTTCTCTTCTTCTTTTCCATCTCCCCCTTCTTTTTCGCCCTACCCCCTTTCCACATCCTCCTCCTTCACCCCCTCTCCCCCTTCTTTCTTCTCCTCCTTCTTCCTCCTCTTCCCTTCTTACCCTACCTCCTCTCCACATCCTCCTCCTCTTCTTCTTCCTACCTCCTTTCCACACCCTCCACCATCTCTTTCCTCCATTTCCTCCTTCTTCCCCCCGCCACTCACCCTACCTCCTCTCCACATCCTCCTCCTTCTCCTCTCCTCTTCCATCCCCTCCTTCCTACTTCCTCCTTCTTCCTCCCTTCAATCACCACTTTTCACTCCCGTTTTAAATGACAACTTTTGCTTCTTAATTGCACTTCCTGTAATTAATGATCTCGGTCCAAGGAAGATGTGGTGTCTAGGGGGAAAAAGGAAGTGAAAAGAGGGGAGGAAGAAGGAGGAAGGAGGGGAGGGGATAAAGGAGGGAAGGAAGAAGGAGGAGAAGGGAGGGGGGAGCGAATGAGGGGAGGGGATAAAAGCGGGAAGGAAAAAAGAGGAAGAAGGGGGTGAGGAGGGAAGGAAGAAGGAGGAAGGAGGGAAGAGAAGAGGGAAAAGGAGGGAAGGAAGAAAGAGGAAAAAGGGGGGAAGGGAAGAGAAGGAGGAGAGGGGAAAGGGGAAAGGAAGAAAGGAAGGAGGATGAGGGGAGAGGAGAAAGGGAGAAAAGGAGGGAAAGAAAGGGGAGGAGAGGGGAGAAAAGGAAGGAAAAGAGGGGAGGAGGAAAAGGGAGGAAAGGGGGAAAGAAGCGAAGGGAGAAGGAAGGGGGGGAAGAGAAGGAAGGAGAAAGGAGAGAGAGGGAGAGAAGGGGAAAAATAGGAGAAGGAAGGAGGGGAGGGGAGGAGAAAGGAGAAAAAGAGGGGACGGAAGGAGGAAGGATAAAAGAAGGGAATGAAGGAGGAAGAGGGGAGGGGAGGGGGGAAAGGAGGGAAGGACGAAGGAGGGGGGGGGGGAGAAAGAGGGGAAAGGAGGGGAAGAAGGGAAAGGAGGAGAGGGGAGGAAAAAAGATGGGAGGGGGGGGGAGTAAAAGAGGGAAAGAAAGAAGGATGGGAGGGGAAAGGAAGAGGAAAAGTGGGGAAGGAAGAAGGAGGGGAGGGGAGAAAAAAGAAAAAAAAAGAAGGAAGGAAGGAGGAATTGAGATGAAGAGAAAGGAGGAGAGAAAGGAGGAGGAGAAAGAGGAAGGGACGGATGTAGGGAAGGAGAAGGTAAAGGAAGAAGGGAAAGTGAAGGAGAAGAGAGGGAAAAGGAGGGGAGGAAAGAAGGAGCAGAAGAGGAAGGAGGATGAAGTAGGATTTGAGGAAGATGAGGAAGAAGAGAAGGAGGAGGAAGAAAAGGAGTTATAGGAGGAAAGGGAAGAAGAGAAGGAGGAGGAAGAAAATGAGATATAGAAGGAAAGGGAAGAAGCGGAGGAGGAGGAAGAAAACGAGAAATAGGAGGAAAGGGAAGAAGAGGAGAAGGAGGAAGAAAAGGAGATATAGGAGGAAAGGGAAGAAGAGGAGGAGGAGGAAGAAAAGGAGATATAGGAGGAAAGGGAAGAAGAGGAGAAAGGAGGAAGAAAAAGGAGATATTAGGAGGAAAGGGGAAGAAAGAGGAGAGGAGGAAGAAAAGGAGATATAGGAGGAAAGGGAAGAAGGGCAAGACGTGAACGAATAGGAGAAAGAAAAATAGGAGAAATAAAGTAAAAAGAGAGATAATGAGAGGGATGACGAAGAGGGAGAGGGAGAAAATGAGAATGAAAAGGGGAATGGAGGAAATACAAGAAAAAATGCAAATAAGCGGAAAAAAGCTGAACGCCAAGAGAATAGAGACGGAGTGATAAAGATGAGAAAAGGGGAGGTGAACGAAGGAGTCAGACAGGAAGAAAATAAATCAGAATTACAAGGAAGAGCAAGAAAAAGGGAAGAAGAAGAAGAAGATGAAAAAGAATATGAAAATAAGGAAAGTTATTTTAGATTTAATAATATTTTCTCTTCTTTCTTTGCCCTCTCCTTCTTCTTCTTCTCTTGCTCTCTCTTTTTTTTTGTATCTTGCTTTTTTTCACCCTCTGTCTCTCACTCTCTTTATCCTCCTTCTTTTCTCTCTCTCTCTCTCTTTCTCACTTCTCCTTTCCTCTTCATCCCTATCCTCCTCTCTCTGTCTGTCTCTCCTCTTCTCCTCTTCCTTTTCCATCTTCATCCTCCTCTCTTCTCATCTCTCATCCTCTCTTCTTCTCTTTATCCCTTTTCATCTATCCTTCTCTCTCTCTGTCCTCCCCCTCTCTCTCTTACCTCCTTTTATTTCTCCTTCTCTTCGCTCTTTCTCACTCTGTCATCTCTCCCTCCCTCTCCCCCTCTCTCTCTCCATTTCCCTTCTCCCATCTCCCTCCCTCTCTCCCTCCCTCTCCCTCTTCACTTCCTCTCCCTCTCTTCTCTCTCCTCTTCTCCCCCTCCCTCCCCTCCTCTCCTTCTCTCTCTCTCTCTCTCCCTCATTCATAGCCCTTATTTAAGAACTCCTCCAGTTGCAGCACGAAGCAAAATGTTTATCTTCTGCAGCGCTGCTAGGGTCCCATGGGCTCCCAGGCTACCCGACGACGCCACACAAGATTTCCGTACGCCGTACGCCACGCAACGCCACGCCCACGCCACGCAAGATTTCCCGTACGGGCCACGACCCCACGGCCACACAAGATTCCCGTACGCACCACGCCAGTTACGCCACGCCACGCAAGATTCCCGTACGCGCACGCCACGCACACAAGATTCCCGTACGCCAGCGGCCACGCGCACAGCAAGATTCCGTACGCGCCACGCCACACAAGATTCCCGTACGCCACCACGCCACAAAGATTCCCGTACGCCACGCCACGCCACACAAGATTCCGTACGCCACCGGCCACGCCTACGCAAAGATCCCCGTACGCCACGGCCACGCGCACGCCACGCAAGCCGTACGGCCACGTACCCCACGCCCACGCCACGCCACGCCTAGATTCCCGTACGGCCCGCCAGACGCGCCACGCGCCGGTCGCAAGCGCCACGCACGCCACAGCCACGCCCACGCTAGATTCCGTTCGGGCCACGCCCACGCCACACGCAGGCTGGAGCCCTTATTTCAGCGGTCTTGGGTAAGGGTTAGTCTTTTCTTCAGCGGTCTTGGGTAAGGACAAGTCATTATTTCAGCGGTCTTGGGCGAGTATTAGTCTTTTCTTCAGCGGTTCATGAGGAGGATCATGATAATAATATATATAATGTTAGTCACAGGCGATATAAAGCATTAGTCATTATTTCAGCAGTCTTAGCCAAGTTTTAGTCACTTTTTCAGTGGTCTTAGCCAAACATTAGTCGTTATTTCAGCAGTCTTAGCCAAGCATAAGTCATTATTTCAGCGGTCTTAGTCAAGGATTAGTCAAATTTTCAGCGGTTTTAGCCAAGCATAAGATTATTTCAGCGGTCTTAGCCAAGCATTAGTCAAATTTTCAGCTGTCTTAGCCAAGCAAAAGATTATCTCAGCGGTCTTAGCCAAGCATTAGTCAGTTTGAAGGTTACTCTAGTCGAGGAACAGTCAAGTATTGGTTGGGGATAAGTCAAGTTTTAGGAAGGAAGGCTAGTCAAGTCGAGGATAAGTCAAGTATTAGTTCTGAGAAGATGGCTAGTCGAGGAAGAGTCAATTATAAATTTTGTTTTTCAGTAGAGCCTTGGTTAAATAAAAGCCAATTATGAGACAGGAATTGGGTAACTATTAGCTCAGTATTTTCAAGGCAAGCATTAGCCAAACATTAGTCAGGTATCGGATACTGATCAAATGTTAATTATGTATCAATCAGGTGTTACTCAAACAGTAGCCCAGTTTTTTACAAAAGTGTTTATCAGATATGCGCATTGAATACCATTACATATTACTCAAACAATAAAATATTAGTTAAGCATCATTCGTTAGTCCAATTTCAGTCGAGTATTGGACAACCACTAATTAGATATAAGGCAATTATCAATAAAATATAAGTACCAACCAAGTATTCCAATTTACTAAGCAGTCATCATGCCTACTAATCAAATAGTCATCAAAATTAATAGTTAAGTATATATTAGTGCCATTGGTATTAATTCAATTAGTTAATTAGCCATATATCAGGTAATTAGCGAAGCATTAATCCGCATTACTCTTATCATTAGTCAACATACATAAAATAATTAGCATTAATCTATAATGCACTTAGTATCATCAATCAAATAATAGCGTCATCTATATCAGCGTTATCAGCATTGGTGTTATCAAGCAATTAGTCATATATAAAGTAATTAGTCAAATATTAATGGAATTGCTAAACGGCCAGACACCGTGATGCTAATAATTCTAATAATATTATTCAAGTAAAGCGAAAAGACGACGTGTTTTGAGAAAAGAATGAAATATTGTGAAACAGAGGAAGATACGGCAAGAGTGAATAAATTAGACAAGATAGGCGAGGAGAAACGGCAAAGAATATCCTTAGATAACAGAAAGGAAACGGGAATAAAAATTGGAAGGAAATATGGCAAGACATAAGAATAAAAAATGAAATAAAGAAAAAAGAAAAGTATAGATAATTTAATTAGATAAGAAAGCGAATATAGATAACAAAAACACTTGAATCAATAAACAAAAGCGGCTATGTACGGGATTTCTCCTGTGTGTACTTTCGTGTACACATAGACATGTCATGTGTGTTGGTTATGCTGTTATGTACCCAACTTTTTTTCTTTCTTACTCTCTCTCTCTCTTCCTGCTTCCTCTCTCTGTCTGCCTGTCTGTCTGTCTGTCTGTCTCTCTCTCTGTCTCTGCCTCCCTCCCTCCCCCCTCCTCTCTTTCTCCTTCTCTCTCTCTCCCTTCCTTCCTCCTCTCTCTCTATTTCTCTTTCTTTCTCTCTGTCTCTCCTCCCTTTTCTCCCTTCCTCTCTCTCCTCTATCTCTCTTTTCTTTCTCTCTCTCTCTCTCTCTCTCCTCCTCCCTCCCTCCTCAGCTCTCCTCTCCTTATCATATCTCTCTTTCCCCCTTTTTTCTATACCAGACACAAAAACGGAAGAGCAAAAGAGAGGGAAAAGAAGAAGAAAAAAATGCACAGAGAGGAAGAAATAAAGAAAAAGAGACAAGAGTAAAAGAGAGAGAAACGAAAAAAACAGAGGGGAAGAAATTTAAAAAGAGAGAGAGAGCGGGAAAAAGAAAAGAAAGAAAAGAAAAAAAAAGAAAGAAAAGAAAAAAAAAAACACACAGAGAGGAAGAAATTAAAAAAAGAGAGAGCAAGAATATTTGCAAAAGTGCGAGCCAGCCTTCGGAAAGCGGGCCACGTCTCCAGAGTGCCAGACCTCTCTTGGCAGTGCCACGGTGTCAACACGACGAGACTTGGGGGGTGGGGGGTGGGGGGTGGGTGGACCAGGGACGCCAATATGTCCGCAGTTCCGGTCCCTCTATAGGTCCATACATAAACACTTGGAACATTTTCCCTTCTATTCCTCCTTCCCCTACCGCCTCCTTACCTCCCCAACCCCTCCCTATCTCCCGCACTCCCTCCACTCCTTACCTCCCCACCTCCCTATCTCTCCCCTTACCATCTCCCACACTTCCTTACTTCCCCACTCCTTACCTCCCACCTCCTATCTCCTCCTTCCCTACCATCTCTCCCTACTCCCTCACCTCCCCGCCTTCCTACCTCCCCAACCCTTCCCTACCTCCCCTACTCCACCTCCCTGCCTCCCTATCTCCCAACCCCTTCCCTACCTCCCCACTCCCCTCCTTCCTCACCTCCCCACCTCCCTATCTCCCCAACCCCCTCCCTTCTCCCTTTTGGTGTGGGAACGATAGTAAGGTTACATGGAGAAAGGGAAAAAGGAATAAAAAAGGGGAGGGATAAAAAGAGGAAGAGGGATAAAGAGAGGGAGAAAGTGAAGGAAAGAAGAAGAAGAAGAAGAGAGAGAGGAAAAAAGAGATAGATAGATAGATAAATAGATAGATAGATAGATAGAGAAAGAGAAAAAGATAGAGAAAAAGAGAGAGAGAGAGAGAGAGAGAGAGAAGAGAGAGAGAGAGAGAGAGAGAGAGAGAGAGAGAGAGAGAGAGAGAGAGAGAGAGAGAGAGAGAGAGAAAGAAAAAGAGAAAGAGAAAGAGAAAGAGAAAGAGAAAGAGAAAGAGAAAGAGAAGAGAAAGAGAAAGAAAGAGAAGAGAAAGCGAAAAAGAAAAAGAGAAAGAGAAAGAGAAAGAAAAAGAAAAAGAAAAAGAAAAAGAAAAAGAAAAAAAAAAAGAGAAAAAGAAAAAGAGAAAAAGAAAGAAAAGAAAGAGGGCGAAAGAGAGAAAGAGAGAGAGAGAAGAAATCGTGGTACAACACATGATCTTTCCATAGACGGTGATGGAAAGACTAAATTTGCAAGGGAGTTGGTTTTCCAATTCTGCTTTCAAAAGACGGATGAAAAAAAGAACAAGTTAAAGGAGAGGAAACGAAAAAAAGGAAAAGGGAAAAAAATGTATGGGTATAATGTTATTTTAATTTCTATCTAATCGTAGTTATTGTTTTTTATTTTTGTTTGTAGATCGTTGTTGATTAATATCATTATCATTACCAACATACCACTTTTTTATAATTATCTATAATCATTATTAATACTATTATCTTTATTCTTACCATTAATATTATCATATCAAATCAAATCACTATATTTTTCCACCATTATTACACATCACTATCCTCATAAACATCATTATTCACCATCAATAATCCCATTTTTCACTTCACGAAAGATATCTTAGACTGAAATATTTTTAAGCTCGTATTATCGGCCATATTTTTGTCTTCAGTTAAAACACCTTCTTTTCCTCATTAGTTTTGGCAACGGATTTTCGCATGCTTTTCACACGTCAAATTTCCTTTTGCTATTTCGTCTGGTAAGTGTGTGTTTGTGTTTGTTTGTGTTGTGTTTGTTTGTGTTGTGTGTGTTTGTGTGTGTGTTTATGTTTGTGTGCATGTGTATGCTTGTGTTTGTTGGTTTGTGTTTGTTTATTTTGTGTGTATGTGTGCATGTATGTGTTTGCTTGTGTTTATTCGTGTGTGTGTGTGTGTTTGTGCTTGTTTGTTTGTGTGTGTGAGCATGTGTGTGTATTTGTGTTTGTTTGTGTCTGTGTGTGTTTGTGTTTGCTTGTATCTGTGTTTGTGCGTGTATGTGTATGCGTGTGTTTGCCAATTTTTTCCTCTTCTTCCTCCCTCTAACAAAGTTTACATCCATGTTTATATCCACACGAAGATTCCGATAAACTCACGCTGTCTATCTATCTAGGAATCTATCAAACCTTGTTTTAGAAATAAACCCGTTTTGTGTTCTATGTATATCGGGCTTCTATTCCACTATCATACATTTTTGATGAAAAAAATGCTTTTTGATAGATAGATTATCCTGATAGATAATTTGCAATGACTGAGTGTTTTGATTTGTGAAGAGAGTTACATGTAAACACTCAGATATACAAAGTCTTTCCTGGATAGATAGATTGATAGATAAATAGATAAAACAAATATAAATGCATCTAAAGGATACACGAAAATAATCTATTGAGTAAATAAAGATACAACACTAATAAATCAAACAAACCAGATAGATAGATAGAAATAGATGCATACAATAGATAGATGATAGACAAAAATAGATGCATACAATAGATAGATGATAGACAAAAATAGATGCATACAATAGATAGATGATAGACGTACAGCTATAATGGCTAATCTAAGTGTTCAAAAATAGATCAATCAACAAAGATACTGATAGACATAAAGACGAATAAATAGAAAACTAAATAAAGAAAAGTTAGAAAGATTGATATAATCTTTATCTTTTTTCTCTTCCTTAACTCTAAAAAAGTTTCGGCCATCCCCTCACTCCCCCTTCCCCCCCCTGCTCCTTCCCCTATCTGAGGATGACTCCCCCTCCCTTCCCCTATCCCCTCCCCTCCCCATTGGATTCCCATTCATCCTTACCCCCCCTCTCGCCCCCACATCCCCAGCCCCCCTCCCCTCCTCCCCACAAGATTCCCCACATGTTTCCCTTTTCCACCTCTTTCTCAAACCTCCCTCCTCCATTCTCCATTTTCTTTCTTAAAATCTCCATCTACTACCCTCCCTCTCCTCCTTCCCTCCTCAACCTACCAACTATTCTCCTCCATCCTGCTCCTTCATTCCTCAACCTCCGTCTTCCCTTCCCCTCCACTTTCTCTCACCCCCACCCTCCACTCCCTCCTCCACCTCCCTTCTCCCCCTTCCTCCTCCTACCTCCTTATCTCCTTCCTCCACCTCCCCCTTCCCTCCTCCTACCTCCTTCCTCCCCCACCGCTTCTCCGCTCCCTCCCTCCCTCCCTCCCCTCCCTCACCCCACTCCAACTCTCCATTCCCCTTCTCCCGTTCCCCCCCCACTAATTACCNGGAGGTCTACTTTCTTTTCCGTTTATCATTAAACTAATTTTCATTTTGTAGATTTTTTAAATCTTGAATTATCTCCTTTTTTTCATCGACGTTCCTCCTACTTTTTTTTTTTTTTTTGGCTAATTCAGTTTTATCTCAATTACCTATCTGTATTGATGTTTTTTTTTCAAAGGGTTTACTATTCTGATACACAAAATGAGGGATATTGTTAATGGCTGAGACGAGAGAGAGAAAAAAAAGTGACAGAGGCCGGGACGGAGGGAAGTGAGATAAAGAATGGAAGAAAGAACAGGATAAAGATGAGAGGTGGAGCCAGAAGAAAAGGAAAAAGATGAAAAACACAGAAAGTAAAACTATAAGATAAAACAGAATAGATTTATACCAACTTTTTAGTCTTTCTATCATCTAGGTAAGATGCATATCTGACAGGTTTGGTGATCGAACATACAGCGCTGGACAATTGATATGACCAGATACTTGAAATTCAACCACGATTGCATTCAGCATAGTCACGCCATCCCAGCGCGATACTTCAGAAAAGCTTAAAAGTTAAAGGAGAACAAAGAAACAGTTCGAAGTCTTAGATTATACTATTCTAAACCCCCCACCCCCTCTTGTGTTTTAGGGGTGTTTTTCTAAATCCGTCGGAGGTCTACTTTCTTTCCGTTTATCATTAAACTAATTCATTTTGTAGATTTTTTAAATTTCTTTTTGAATTATTCTCCATTCTTTTCCATCGACGTTTCCTCTACCTTTTTTTTTTTTTTGGCTATTACAGTTTTAAAATTCCCCTCTCCTCAAATTACCTATCGGTTATTGTATGGGTATTTTTTTTCTAACCCTCCTCTCATCTCTCTTTTGTTTTTATTTGTTTTTCTAAATCCAGGTCGGAGGTCTACTTCTTTTCCGTTATCATTAAACTAATTGTTGGCATTTTGTGTAGCTACTTTTGCTTATTACACTCAAATCTTCGATCAATTTCAGATCTCCTTTTTTTCATCGATTCGTATCCACGAAATACTGTAATGCTGAGACTGACGAAGAAGACAAAAAAAAGTGACAGCGTACAGCCCGACGGACTGGTAAGTGAGATAACTATGCAAAAGTGAAAGAAACGAGTGATTAAAATACTATGAGACGGTCGGTACCACTGAACGAAAAGGAAAAAGTGGATGTTGTGATAAAAAACAACAGTAAGATTGAAAACTATAGATGGATAAAGCAGCACAAGAAAATAGAATGTGGGTCTTATTACGCAACTTTTTTTTCTTTTTATTCCATCTATGTAAAGCAAAGATGGCATATACAGGTTTGGTGCAATGACATGACTTACAGGCTTGACAACTTGATGCTACAATACTTTGAAAATTACAGACAACGTTCATGTTTCTGCTAGGTCAGTCGGGACCACACCTCCCACCAGAAGCTGCATCTCAGAAAAGACTAAAATTAATGGAAATAAGAAAAAGTCAATGCTAAAACCTATGATCGTGTGGCACATCTCTCAACAATCCATCATATTTTGCCACCTCTGTTAAGTATGATCTCGGAATGTGATCTGTATTTCTCTCAAATTCCATAAAGAAACGATTTTTTCCTCCCTCCGTGTTATATCGAATCCAATTGTGGTCTTATTTCCTTCTTATTAAGTGAAAAATAAGAATAGTCAAATTTAATTATCCATTGAATCGTGTTCCCTCTCTCACAATTCATATATTTTCCTCCTGTGTTAATATGATCCAAATGTGGTCTTTATTTTCATCTTATTAAATGGAAATAAGAATAGTCAAATTTAATTATCTATTGATCGTGTTGCCTCTCTCACAATTCATATATTTTTCCTCCTGTGTTAATATGATCCAAATGTGGTCTTTATTTTCATCTTATTAAAGTGGAAAATAAGAATAGTCGAATTTAATTATCTATTGATCGTGTTGCTCTCTCACAATTCATATATTTTTCCTCCTGTTTGAATAATCCAAATTGTGGTCTATTTTTCATCTTATTAAGTGAAAATAAGAATAGTCGAATTTAATTATCTATTGATCGTGTTGCCTCTCTCACAATTCATAGATTTTTCCTCCTGTGTTAATATGATCCAAATGTGGTCTTTATTTTCATCTTATTAAATGGAAATAAGAATAGTCGATTTTAATTATCTATTGATCGTGTTCCCTCTCTCACATTTCATAGATTTTTCCTCCTGTGTTGATATAATCCAATTGTGGTCTTTATTTCCTTCTTACACGCATTCTTATTACTATTCTTTTCAGATCCATTAATATTCGTTTCATCCAAATGGTACACACGCGTAGCCATGGTGTTACATACGGTATGTAAGTATGTATGTACGTATGTATGTACGTATGTATGTATGTACGGTATTTAAGTATGCAAATGTGATCGTCCATTTAGGAATGTGTTCAGACAGATAGGATCAGCAACGGTGATAAGAATGATATAATAGTAATAGTAACAGTAATATAATAGTAATAGTAACAGTAATATAATAGTAATAGTAATATAACAGTAACAGTAATATATAATAGTAATAGTAACAGTAATAGTAATATAATAGTAATAGTAACAGTAATATAATAGTAATAGTAGCAGTAATATAATAGTAATAGTAACAGTAATATAATAGTAATAGTAACAGTAATATAATAGTAATAGTAACAGTAATATAATAATAGTAATAGTAACAGTAATATAATAGTAATAGTAACAGTAGTAATAGTAACAGTAATATATAGTAATAGTAACAGTAATATAATAGTAATAGTAACAGTAAGTAATAGTAATAAACAGTAATATAATAGTAATAGTAACAGTAATAATAGTAATAGTAACAGTAATATAAAGTATATAGTAATAACAGTAATATAATAGTAATAGTAACAGTAATATAATAGTATAAAGTAACAATAATATAATAGTAATAGTAACAGTAATATAATAGTAATAGTAACAGTAATATAATAGTAATAGTAACAGTAATACAATAGCAATAACAGTAATAGCACCATTATAGCCAAAAAGATCCCAGAGAAACAAACCCAATAAAAGAAGGGAAGACGTGACAATATAAATAACAAGAATTATAATGGAAACAGGCTACGCGAACCTTACCTATAAGAATCTACGATGCTACAGTCTCACCTGTTCTCATTAAAGAAAAAACTCATTATCTTGACGTGATAAAAGGCATAATCATGTTCTCGATCCCGGAACACTCACCTGAAAAAAGGTATAATGATACTGTCTCTTTTGATAAGATTTAAGCCGATAGACAAGGCTCCAGGATTAAGGACATTGCGTAATCAAAAAAATATCAAGATCTAGAATTTATTTCCATATATATATGATCATTCATATTGACGTGCCTCGTCCTGTAGCTTGTCAATATGGTAGTTTTTTTTTTTTTTTTTTTTTTTTTTTTTTTTATAATGGGATGTCTCAACTCCATTTTCTTTCTCTGTATAATATAGGAAACAAAAATGTGTAATATGGCTCTCGAGGTGGATCGTGACGGAAACATGACACTACACGCTGACATCTAATATAATACTTCATCCACTGTTTTGCATCTGTAATAAATACAACTAAGGTGATGAACATTTCCTTCTGAACTGAAATGGATTTATTTTTGTTCTCGGGACTAAATTCGGAACATGATTTCGTACGTTTTTTAGGATGCTGTATTTGAAACAACTTTCTGTGTCACTGATAATACAACGTGTTTTACGCTAAGACGAAAGTATTGCAAAGAAGTACGGTTATATTAAGTGTATCAATGGATCGATTTATGTGGTCTAGATATGAATGATATTTTGATCGGTTGCTGTCATTTTATGTAATTATTTATTTAGATCGTATTGTAATAGCTTGTAAGAAAGGTATGAGTCAGAGTAAATGATATCTTAATTATAAATATGGCACTGGCGCTTCTCCATAATCTCTAATCATATCTTTAATCTATTGAAATCTATTAACGTCTTCTACATTCCTTACAAATACTACATTATATAATCTCTAATCATATCTTTAATCTATTGAAATCTATTAACGTCTTCTGTCTCTATCTGAATGTTGCTGTATTTTTGGCGCTCACTTTGTTTTGTCAGTGTGTCATGAACCCTGTTTCGAACATCCAGGGAAAGGGCTTCGTTTAAGAAAAAATGTTCGACTGTAACGCAGATATTTATAGGAATTGGCCTTTTGATTTGTCTGCGCGGTTTCCCATCGTGATTGTGGCGGCTTTGCGTTACACTTGAATATCAGATTTCGTTGCCAAGTTAGAGTGAGCTTACGTTTAAAGCCATGTATAGATGAATCAATAAATGAAAAATTAATAGTCGGTTTTCAAAACATTGAACAATATATGTAAAACCGAAGAAAAATTCAAAGCACATACAATAATATATGTAAAAACGAAGAAAAAATGAAGACAAGAAAATGGAAAGATTAAAACTATATATTACCTTCTGTCGGTTTACCATGCATACCTTCCCTTGCATGACACAGTCTCACCCAAGCAGACGGGGCTTCGCATAGCCGCGGGGTGAAGGAGTGCACACACTTTTGGCACTACAGTCAGGGAAGTGGTTATGCCAAGCATCGTGCCAGTCACTGCCACTGCCATCTGTCAACGGGACTACATATGTCACTGTTTCTTTCCCGTAATGACTTAAAGGGGAGTCATTGTTGGGTTATTCATCTCTTTACTTTAGGGAGCATAAATCAGCCCGTATTTTTGAGTTCTTGGGTTTCAGTTTATTTCTGTATCTGATTTTCTTGTTATATATATATAATATATATATATATATATATATATATATATATATATATATATTATTATATATATATGTAGTATGTATGTATGTATGTATGTATGCATGTATTTTTCTTTTTTCTTTTTTTTACATCTATTGTATGTTTTACTCATCTTATTCGCATTTTCCTTTCATTGAACAAACCGTAATCAATTTGTATAAGATTCCCCTGTTTTCTCGACGCACCGCTTCCCGTTTTCTGTACAGGCAAATAATACACACGGACCACGTGTCGCACAAACACTGAGTGTGACTAAGTGGAAAATCTAGTCATATAACACTAATCAGACACCGATCGCGCTTTCACGGAATGTAATTCATATTAGAAGAAAATAAGGTACAATAGGATGATATGGCAATGTGCTGCATTATACTAACTGATTCGGAAAAGAAAACTTTAGCAGTTTTATTTTTATAACACGTGAGTCTTGTAACAGTGCCGTGAGCTTTTTCTTCACTCGGACAACATAATGTGTTCAAATAGTAACTTACGTAGGCTTTGCAAAGTGCGTGGTTCTACCTTTTTTTGTTTTGAAAGTACTTGTTTCTACATCTTTTTTTTTTTTTTTTTTTGTTTTGAAAGTACTTTTGGTTGCATTACATACCAGCTCCATGTAAAGTAATTGATAGATAGATTGGTAGATAGATGAATATATTAATAGATAGATATATTAATAAATGGATGGATAGTCAACTAAATAGACAAAAATAGACACTGAGAAAAATAGATAGAAAATAGTTTGATAGATGCATAGATACGCAAATGAATATTAGAAGACTAATTTCAGTATAAGAATAACACGGTAACAATATACATTTCATGGTTTTAAAATGTTGCCGGCAAACACGAAGCGTAAATTTCTATGATACGTCCTTCACATCGGTATAATTACAGATTTCTCATACGATTTCCACCTCCTCCGCCTTCACGTCTCCCCAGATTCCCCCCAAAGCCGAGGAGTAGACACAAATGAAAGAGATGTGGTGACCTTCAGGCACTGTGAGTATCGATGCCAGATCTCGGGGCTTTGAAATTCCTGTGGCACTCAAGGTCCGGAAGTCCTTACCTGTATCCTCGACGTTCGGCCTTGTAACACTTTTAATATTCTGTTTACAAATCTATTTTTATGCCTTGATGTGTTGCTAATGCTGTTGTTTTATTTTCCTAGAGCCTATATAAACAGGCTCTGAAGGTTGTCCCAATGATGTGAACTGAGAAATACTGTATACATCGTGAACGTAGAACAAGTACTTTAAATACTACCGTACACAGGTATCCCCAGGAAGAGAGATGCATCTGATATTCAACGATATAAAAGAACCAAAGGAATCCAGACAGGAAGGGTAAAAAGCACACTGAAAAAAATGAGTGAATAAGCCGACGACAATAGCTG
>NW_020869697.1:465591-468091 GCF_003789085.1 Penaeus vannamei | reverse complement strand
ACATTTATGATTTTCATTTTCATCGCTATTATTTTATCACTACTACGATTGTTATATCATTATTATCCATCATTAGTACATTTTCATCTCATTTATTATTAGTATATGAGTGCCATTATATGTTTATGATGTTAATATTATTTCCGTTTTCATTACCAAAATGACTACCATCACCGTAATTATCGTTATTATCAGTGTCGGTAACATCATGGTTATCATTTTCTATTATATTTTTCGGAATATTTTCGTTAAGGTTTGTTTCATCATTTTTAACGCTATTACTGCCACCGCTATTACTAAGATTATTGCCACTAATAGTCTACTTTGAACTGTAGTATTATTTTTACACTATTACCTTTGCTTTTTTGTTAATTTCATTTCTATTAGTAGTAGTATGAATTAAAAAGTTATCATTTTGATCTTATCACTGTATCACTGTGATTTAACA
The DNA here is from genome assembly GCF_003789085.1 of Penaeus vannamei. Lineage (NCBI taxonomy): Eukaryota > Metazoa > Arthropoda > Malacostraca > Decapoda > Penaeidae > Penaeus > Penaeus vannamei. Next base: position 467,643 of record NW_020869697.1, on the reverse strand, counting down.
CTATCGATTTTCAATAGCATTTTGAAGACTTATCTGCTACGCTCTTATTTGATTCATTAAAGGCCTCTGCGTTAACTAGAAATTGATACAGACATCAATTTGGAAATATTAGATAGTATAGTCGTGTTATGGATGATTTTTCCTTTTATTCATTGTGATGTATGTCTTCGAATGGATGATTTTTATTTTATTCATTCTGTGATATATGTCTTCGAATGAATAAAGGATGGATGGATAGAAGATTGAAACTATATGTATCTATCCACCAATTTAACTATCAAGCTCTGTCCGTCTGCCTGTCTATCAGTCGTTCGACCTATCTATCTATCTCTCCATCTGCCTGTGTTGATTCAGTTCATACACACAGTATGTCTGTGAACATATCTTAATTGTGTTATTTATTCTACCTGAACGACAGAACTTTGCACTGTTATAACTCGATTTTTTTTATGAACTTTGCGAAAGAAAGACTGTTATTAGAAGACTGAATGTATAAAGCTTCACTAATTTAATGCCGTGATACTACGCATATCAAATAATTTCGTGCAATTGCGTACGTGGTACTCGCGATCTTGGCTCCGGGGTTACATGAGTCCTCGCTTCGTCTTGTTTACAGGAAAATGAGGGATTAGTTTTAACCCTGTGGTATTTTCAGGGTCTGGACTACGGTATGATGCTGGCTGGAGAAACTACATAGTGTTGTTTACTGGTGGCGGAACGATATTCTTGAACTGTGCGCCGGTATGCTTGGCGTCTCAGGTGATTCAGAAAAGATTTTGTGCCAGCGGTCGCTCTCCCTCCTTTACGTACGCCAAGTTTGCTCATTTCGTTTGCGATTATTTTCATTCACTCGTTTGTTTATGTGTGTGTGCCTTTGCTTAGTTATTCGTGAATGTGTCTGCGTGGGTATTCTCTTATTTGCAAGGCTTAAGATATTACTACTTCCCCGTCTCCTTCATTTAAATATGCCTCTCTATTTTAATTTTAGTAATTGTTCTTATCTCTGTAGCATTTTCTCTCACGGGTTTTCCTCTGTTTTGTCTACTTGTCGAAGGACTTCAGCCACGTGTATCACAGAAAATAGACATGTTTTGTCCTCTTCAATTGCGGTGCACTCTTCGTTGTTTTTCAAATGTTGAGCTCAAGAACAGCTTAAGGCTTAATATTCTCCGAAATGTGTTGTTTTTTTCATTTACGTTGAGTAGTGATAGAGAGAAACTCTGCCCTTTTAGCTGCACTGTTTCAGAAAGCCCATAGGACTCAAACAGCTTTACGTTAAAATGTATTGCATATTTATGTATGAAATTCTTATTCAAATTGAAACTACTTTTGTATAGTTTCCTCTCCTATAATAGCATTGCAATTGAAGGATGTGATGTGTATAGTAGTATATTGCAATCTATTTACATACAAATCCTTATGATACGCTCCACACGCATTTACTTACATGTATACATATTCTCATCTGAATACATTCAAGGAAATACACAAAGCAGCGACTGCAGATGTTATAATATCTCTCAGTCTTTCAAAAGAAAAGAAAAATAAACGTTTTTGATACGATCATGGCACATATGAAGACGTCAAGTGTGATATCAGCAATTTTAACCAGGAAATGTTTCAGACAGAGATCCAAGAAAGGGGGCCTCGTCGTGTGCCAGGACTTCCCCATAGCGTATGTCAAGTGACTCACAGATATGCAGTCCGACGTTATGTCAGTCAGCTTGATAGATGATCTTTTCTTTGAAAGAAGGAAAATAACGTCTTTTTGCGTCTTCGCTTATACACAGACTCGCAAAAACAGACACACATACATACACGCCTACTCATAGATAATGTGTACGTAAAAAGCATATATTTCTACATTTGCAGAATTAAGTTTCCCTGTGATGCGAAATCAGACAGTTTAAATTATAGAGTTATATGGTTTCATTATGGACTAAGAAATGCATAGGATGTGATAAAATATTGGATATTTGTACTGGTACTGCGATACTGTTGTCATCGGTATCATTATTGTTGTTTTCATCACCATTGTTCTATTTTCCTCGT